>JAQQAE010003070.1:0-20939 GCA_029823295.1 Pseudamia nigra | reverse complement strand
CCCTGCAACATCTCCACATAGCCAGCTGCCGTTTGATGCCTCTGCACAACCTGAAGCTCCATTGTTCCATTGAAGGACAAAGCTTCCCAGATCATGATGGTGCCTCCTCCACTGTAGAAAACATCTCAGGTGGGATCTCCTTGTCATGCCAGTAACGTTGGAAGCCATCAGGACCATTAAGGGTAAATTTTTTCTCATCAGAGAATAACACTTTCTTCTACTTTTCAGTGGCCAATGTTTGTTGCTCTCGTGCAAACTCCAAACGGGCAATTTTGTGCCGTTGAAGGAGACAAGGTCTTTGAACACGTTTTTTGTTCTTAAAACCCTTCTCTTGTAGATGCCGTCTAATGGTTATGGGACTGGCACCAGTGACAAGTTTAATTTGTGCCAAGGATCGCCCTGTGTCTTGATGGACAGCCAATTGGATCCTCCCACTCAGGGCCGGTGAAATTTTTTTCGGTCTACCATTTGACTTTTTTCCCCTTAACCCTTAGGATCTTTTAAGAAGCTTAAAATGACTGTCTTACTGCGTCCAACCTCAGCAGCAATGACACGCTGCGAGAGGCCTTGCTGATCCAGCTCGACAATCTGACCATGCTGAACGAAAGAAAGCTTTTTTGCCTTTGCCATCATGATAGTGTGGATACCTGACACTGATGCTGAATCCACATTTTTGTGAAGATTTGGGCTTTTAAAGGCTGTGGTCTTAAATTTTTGATCAACTGATGAACAGCCTATTTCAGTTTAATGGTTATTTGCAATTAATTGCTTACTTAAAAATTTTTCTTGTCTCACTCCCATTTCTTCGTTTTGCATTTTGAAGCACAACTTAGAATCTTCTTAAGATCTAACAGCGCAAAATGTACATTCTTGCAATTTTTCAACTGGTCTTAAAATTTTGATCATGAGTGTACAGTATTTAATCCAATATCCATCTGAACTACTTGTATGAAGTGATTGTGACTGAGCTCCACATGCTCTTACAGTGGAGTAGGCCCTGTATATTGCACAGATCAACATAACTCTTATGCAGGTTATGGTCTCCTAACTTTGGTCTGCTATCTTTCATAGTAACTGTAATTATCTGTTCTTGTGCAATCAATTGTTTATATTTTCTTAAGACAGTCAGCCTCTAGTCCTTTTCATTTGGGACATTTACCTGTGATAGAGTATTCTAAGGCTTAGTGGCCACCTAGTGGTCTGCTCAGCATTACATAAACAAGACAATAACTTCTTACTTGTGAACAGAGATGCCCTGCTTTCTGAAATATTCATTGGTATAGTTATAGCAGCCAAAAGCAAAGCCCTGGATGCCTTCTGACTGAAATTGTCCCTGGCTGGTGCTACTGGATGCTATGCTTGCAGATGACTGTAGCGCACGTCAACATGGTGATGGTGTTGACACGCTGAAAGTCACGTGATGTCCAATCCAGTAATAGAGACCACTAGTACCCTAAGTCAGCTGGGATGGGCTCCAGCACCCTCCCAACCCTTCTGTGGATTAAGGGGAAGGAAATGTATGAGTGTTACATGTATGGTCACTGAATGATGCAACATGCGCTGTTTTCACTAAAATAGAGTTTAAATGTGTGGAGGTTAGGGTAGTGGCAGCAGTCTGACATTCAAACATGAAACAGAAACAGCTGCAATATTGAATGCTTACTTTTACAAAAGTGCTTCATTTATCATAATAAATGTTTTCTTTACCTAATAAATTGTAATATATCAACAAAATACCATTATATACTGTACCCATGTAGAATAATGAAATTATTCCTTCAAAGTTCAGTTGATGATGTTGGCAAGCCAGCTTGTAGCCAATTGTTTGTGACAGACTGATGTAAAAATGATTAAACAGGTGACTTGCCAGTCAACATGGCTTACAACCTCACACTTGTCAAGCTAGTATGTCTGTTCTTTACTGACTTGTAGCAGATGTCAAAGGACTCTGAAATGCACTGTGTTGCCCCGGTCATCCTATGGTTAGATAAGCTGCAGTAGCTAACTACTGCTATGACTATTTTCAACTCTGTGAGTACATGAGCTTGTGCACCTATGAGGCTGTACGCTGTGTTGACCAGTAGGTCAGCTGTTCAAACATGTACTGTGGAGCATGACAAACCACGAGCTAAAAGCCATATTCCCAACATCTCTGACAAGACCTTTAAAGATGCAATCTACGATGATCTGAAACTAGCCAGTACCTGATGGTTTGTAGCCATTTGCTGTAAAAGATTGGACAGGTGACTTTCCAGACAACACAACTTACAACCTCATAGGTGCATGAGCTCACACACTCATGTTCAAAACAGTTGTAGCGATGTAGACATTTCAGGTTCCTTCAACATCTGGTACAGGTAAGAAAAGAACAGACATACTAGCTTTATAACTTTGAGGCTGTAAGCCATGTTGAGTGGCAGGTTGCCTGTTTAATCATATATATCAGTTTGCCACAAACAAATGGTATTAGCTAGTTTCCAAACATCATAGACAGCACGTTGAGGCAGTGATGGCGAAGAGGCTAGAGAAGCGGCCTCTGACCATAGGGTTGCTGGTTTGAATCTCTGGTCTGGCATCACCACTGTGGGCCCTTGAGCAAGGCACTTAACCACTCAGATGCTCTCTGGGCCCTGCACAGTGGCTGTCCACCACTCCCCCAGGGGATGGGTCAACATGAGGAGAAGAAATTTCCCCAGTGTGGGATAAATAAAGTCTAAAAATAAAAATAAAATAAATAAATAAAACAAAACCATACTTTTTAGGTTCCTTCTGTGTGCTGAAATCTGTAAACATCGTTTACATGGACAGTTCTGAATTTAACAGTTGTAAAAATATGCTTCAGTGTTTTTTTCCACTAATACATACAAGACATGATGACATAGGTTTTAGGAGCATTCTCCTGTAGTAGAGATAAAGAGCATCTTTGGTATCGATGGACACACCAAAGAAAAGCCCACATTTCCACTGAGGAGAAACACATTTACTTTTTAACCTTATGAAAGAGGTTGTCAACAGGTTTTTGGATATGAGCAAATATTAAAAGGCTGACCTTTTCAAGAAGGTGTTATAAGTAAGGGAAAAGAGAGGATTACTTCACACAGTGGAATGTCTGCCTTTGGAAAACTCTGAAAAACCCGTTTGGTATCCAGGGTATGAACAGCTGCATATAAACAGGAATATTAGTGGAAGATTCGGTGCCTATGTAAATTTATTAGGGAGATATTATGCAATTTATCATTTTTCTTATTAAGGGGAAAAACTGAAATCTTTCATGCATGTATTGTCAAGTTGTTATCACAGCCACATGCTGGCAGACTAAAGTTTCTGTTCTCACCTATTGCTTTGTGTACCTATGAGCAGGAATGTGAATCAGGAGATGATGTGATACCAAATTTACAAGTAATATGTGGAAACTTGTATGCAATATAGTACAGTGAAATGCAGTACTGGTGCTGGAAAGATCTTTTGTGGAATAAGTGAACCTTCAAATCAAACAAAATTGGCATATAATTAGATTCCTGACTTGTCAGTGAAGGATGCTGAGCAGATGTTGCTGCTACTCTTTATGATCCTATGTCCTTTTCTATGATATTGTTATAGAATCCATGTGATTCAGATGCTTTGCTAAAGTTTCGAAAGTTACAGTTGGACAATCAATGTGCGTTGTGTTCTGTAAACGTGTCTGTGTCTGTTTATCTGTGACTGAATTTAAGTTTGTTTTTTAGTGATGAACAGCAAGAAATTAGACAACTACAGGATGCTACATTCTATGGTGGTCCTGAAGTTTCTCTCTTCTCCTCATTGCTTCTAAACAAAATAAATTCACCCCCAGATTTCTCGCAGACACCAACAGAAAATGCACCTGTAAATTAGCTAACAATGCCAGGTACTAAAATAAAATGAACCACCACTGTATTTTTTGCAGAAGTGTAATTTAGTTTGCACAGGTAGTATATAATGATGTAGATTGGGATTTAGAAGCTTCTTTTAGCACCAACTAGTAAGTGTTGCAGATCTGACTAATTAAAAAATGTCAGGTCAAGAGGACTCAGGTGTGAATCAACTCTATAGGGGCGAGAGTACATTATGGAAAGGGGGGACCACTTTCAAATAACAACAAAACTCATGTGGGTCTCCCTGCTTTAAGGATTAGCACACAAAAAAGGAATTACTGATGCATCCCTTTAGAAAATGCGGAACATATAAAAAATCTTCAGATGTCACTGCTCTGCTTGAGTAAATACAATGACGCTGAAAAATAATGATGGTATTAATACATAGTTGTGTGCCACTGTAGTAAAGAAGAAGTATCACAAACATCATTACAGTTTAGAAGCAGAGACACCTTTCTTCCCTTATTGTTTATTTTTCATTGTAAGAAGGATAGGACAGAGAGTAAAATGTTTTCCTCATTTGTGAGTCAAAAGGATGTAGTGTAAGCTCCTTCCTCTCTGTAGAACATTATTGGTGTGTTAACAAGTCCATGTTCCGGCAGAGGGAGAAGTACTCAGTAATTGACTCCTGGCCTCTCTCATTGCATTAGAGGCCCAATAAAATGGAATCTGCTTTCACAGGCGTGCAAGTTGACGAAAGGTACATGTGTGTCTCATTTGTCATCAGAACTGCCTGAAATATGCTCAAGGCCTCAGCAGATGAACCATGAACTCGAACGTGGCTTTTATAATAGACCCACTGTGTGTCTGTCTCTCTCTGTGTCTTCATTTCCTCACTCTATCATCTGCCTCCATGGATGAAATAGCATTTGTGTGACAGCATTTCACAACATAAAACAACATTTTAACATTCAGTTGCTCACACACATTATATTATGCACACACAAACTGTGACTTGAATGTCGAAGGCATGTCGTTGCAGAGCACAGCGGTTGGGTAGCAGCTGAGGCTGGCGTGTGTCTGAGCAGGCTCCTTAGAAGCAGGCGAGGGTGAGGGTGACAGCGTCAGCTTGGCTCGCCTAATGAATGTCTCACTTCCCCAGGCACACTCCCTTCACTCTCCCCTTGCAGGCACCTAGCACCCCTCCGCCTACGGGCCCCACATCTCACTGGTCGACAGCAAGTGCCATCACTGGTATGACCTCATGGCCTTCGAACCTTGCCTGAGGTGCCAGTGTCACTTTGGTTTTGGTGAAGGCTGGAGTACTGGAGGTGGTGTTGGGGCAGTGTGAAGGGTAAATAGATTAATAGAACCTAATGAGAGGCAGAGGAGCCTTATAGTCGATACAGACAAATCTGTATTCTTCTTTATTTACAATTAGAGTTTTATAGCACTGCTAAAAAAGTCATAGGGCAACTTATTACATGAGCAGTCATTGTGGTGATTATGCCACAATGTTTACATTTTATGTAAGAGTGTGATCCATTTTGATAAATGATGGTTTGTTTTTATTTTTTAATTGTTGTCCCATTCCATCGTTTCATCCTGAGACAAATTCTGTCAGTCTGATAACCGGTTTTACTTCAAAATGTGTGAATTGCAGGTGTCACACAAATGTTTAATTAATTAAGAAACATTTTGAGTGACGTATTTTTAATTAAATAATTTTACCATTGGAGTCCTGGATTGGGAAGAGAAACTTAGCTGTCAAGATGATATGAAACAATGCATAACAACGTACATCAAACTTTTTGCATATGATTAAAGTGCGCATGATTTTCCACAGTCAAGCAAAATCCACATTTAAGTACTGTACACTTCAAGTACAATGGTTCAGTGGTGTTTAAACAAGCTCATTCTGAACATGTTGGTCTGGTTTGTTCAGTGACAAAGTGGAAACACGAGCAGTGTTATTGGTCACTCAGGCACTAATAATATAATGACTGTGATCACTGGACAAGCACTGATTGTTCATCACACTAGTTGTTTCTTTCTCTCACACCCAGTGAAACACACAATCAAGCCGGCACATACAGTACAGCTTGTTTGACTGCACACCACACATGAGCTCGCACATATTATATATAACGTACCACATATGGCATTAGTCATGGTAGAACATCGGTTTTAGATGGTCAGCAAGTCCACATGTCCACATCTTTTTTTAAAAATCAGTTTGACTAATTTTCTCTCTCTTTTCATTGCATACACCTTTCCCCTTTCTTTGATTACAGGTTTTCAGCATGGTTATCCAATGCATTTCCCTCCCCTCTACCCTACTTGAGCAAGGTGACAATTACAGGGTTTCCAAGCTGAGAGTAGATGCTCATCAACATCTATAATCTGTGGGGACCCCTGTCAAACACACACATGCATGCATGACCATCCCCCTTGTACACCGTTCTCATACTAAACCAGACACAGCACTCACACATATACACATGCATGCACACACGCACTTTACCACCCCCTCATGTCCCCTGCTGTTCCTCACTCATGAGAGCGAAGCAAGCAAATCCAGCGGCATGACAGACAGACAGACTCACAGACATATCATTATCCGAGCCTCTCCATCAGGGTGGGTTGTCTGACTGTAGCACGGCTGAGGACCATAGCTTTCAGACCCATGATACTCTAACACAATTCTCTGCATACTAACAAATGCCTGGACTCCCACACATTCTCTAAAGCCCATCTGTGCCATTCATTCTATCCTTTTCTACCATTATATTCATGTATTATGTGCCTGGTCTTTTATTAATCCAAAGTTAGGAAAGGGCATCACTGTCACTTTACAGGTTTGCAGGTCTTAAATTATAAACATAATCAAATCAACTTTTAATTTTGACAGTATGGGAGGCTGTTTTTAGCTAAAAAAGCAAAACAAACCTAACCTCCATGTAGACGGTCTTTCTCAACTAGCTGTCCTCATCTCCTCAACCCTAAAGCGCTTTGGTACACCCTGTCTCCCCTGTCCCCTCTCTCTCCTCTTTTCCTGGCGTAGTCCCTGTCTGGACCTAAACAGGAAGGGTGTGGTGCTGAGGTGGCACACCAGGGTCGCGACCTGGCCTCCCTCTCGTCATTAGCGTCTCCAGCTGGGCCAGGACTTCCGTTGATGTGGTCCACTGAGGAGGGGAGGCAGGGGAGGGACATCCCCTTAATTGTACCCTAGGTCATAGGGAGAGGAATGTCTGAGGTCTGAGGCCTTGTTACACACACATATCCAGAAAAACTCATATACACGCTTGCTCTTGCTCTTTCTCCTCTGTCTCTAGTTCTCCTGTGTTCTCCGGCTCCCATACACCCACCCCTGCGGAGAAGGCCACTAATTGGCACATTGGCTGCCAGTGTGGGTGTGGAGGGAATGTCAAAGCGCCACGCCATAGCAAGGAACCCACAGACATCTCCAGAGCAATATGGTGACCCTGGAGATGAAACAAAAAGATGGAGCAAACCCTACCTTACAGTTTCAAATGACCACTATGTAAAAGATAAAGAAATAACGTGTAGTACAGCAAGTGAACATACTTTAAAAAGAAGAAATTCTACTTATTGATTTAATCCCATTACTTTACTATACATATGTGATGGAGCTTTGTGGAGAAGAGCTGGCTCACAGATTCCCTCATAACCTCCATCCACAGGAAAATTTATATACAAGCATATTTTTAAATACTGACAGTATGATAATGTGTAAACAATTATATACTATACTCAAACATCTGTATTCTAGTATTAGATTTTTGCTATAAAAACAGTTACATATACTGCCAGACATGTCTTTACACAGTATATAAAATCCTGTCACAGTTGACATCTTTTAGTTTTTATGGGCCATCATCCTTCCTTTTATCATCCACTCCTGCCATCTGGAATATTCATGCTGTGAACAAAAATGTGTCTTGTACATTGAAGGATTTCTGTCACACCACATTCCCATACACAGAGAATAGAGAATTCAAAGTCATTTAACAACATTTCACTTAGCAGGATAAGCATAATTTCTACACCAGCTTCCAATTATTTGACACATAATACAAATACAATTTGTGTAGGTCACTTTTTTCTCCATTGAGAACAGCAGCAGTGTGTTATAATAGCTGATGACTGAGCCCAGAATTGTAAGAGCTCTCAGTGGTGCCCTACTCATGACATTTAATGGAGACTTTATTGGATTAAAGACCTTTCTTTTCACTTGTAAATTAATTGAATGAATTCTTAGTTTTAAGGGCTGCCAGCATGCCACAGTTAAATATGGTCTCAGCTGTGTTTAATGGGTGTACAGATGTATTTAAAGAGATTGTGCTTTATTTGTTTCTAACCACTGAAGCATAATACAGCTAAATGTACTGTTATTTTATTTCTATCTGTGATTTTTTTAACTCACAATCCATGTTCTTAAAAATAAATGATAATTTATCAAAAATCTAAGCCATATGAATCTCTTTTTTCCATCTTATTTGTCAGTTCCGACTCACTTCTCACTCCTCTTTGTTTGTTTGTTTGTTTCTTTTTTCTTTCTTTCTTTCTTTCTTTCCCACCGTCTCTCTCCCCAGTGCTTTGTCTCTTTACCAGTGCTTTGTCCTATATTGCAGGGACAAAAAACATCCCTGCACAAAACATGTGACACATGCCCATTGTAAAACAGCCCATGATGATCATCTTTTACAAAATACCAGCTGAAGGTCACTGTGAAACAATAGTAATTCTTTAATTTGAGAAGGTTTTGTGTTAGGTACCTTGGCTGACATAAAGACAAAAATAGAACCTTGATGAAGGCTGGTTAGAATGGGTGGGTGGATGGAAGTGGCCAGCTATTGGTGCATTTGGATTTGTGGGTTGCTGAGGTACAGAGGGCCCAAAAGGAAGGGGGCAGGTCAGAGACTGATAGCCCACAGGGCTGGTGGAGTCCAGTCCATAGAACATGCAGCCAACTTTCCAGTCAACACATGAGTCAGTCAGCAGAGATGCGCCAAAAATAAATGGCTTCCCTGTTCCAGGAGGAACCACACCCTCTCGTGGTTTCTTGGAGGGCAGTGTGGGTAGGCTGGGCGACCGCCCCTCTGGGGTTTCTGGGATTGGGGATGGATCTGAGGAGGTGGAAAAGGTAGAAAGGGGAGAAAGGGAGTGGGTGGTGAGTAGGGGCAGTGAGTAGGATGGGGGGTACATTTGAGTTCCTAAAATGGCGACATTAGGGTGAAGAGCTGGCAACCCCTCAGTCTTTTCATTGTTTATTGTTTACCCACAGCACGGACAGTAAACAATGGCACACCCTCTATTTGGGCACTTTGCGGCAGAGGCTGGAGCTGAAGCTAACCCTGGAGATCGGGCTGTGGGCAGGGCTTCCTCCAACTACCAGCCGTCTGTGTTACAACACACCATGGGGCCCACACGGGCGTAAAATCACAGACTTTTCTTATGCTTTGCTTCTGTCTCTTTTTCTTAATAAACGCTTTTATTGTCAGTTTCAGAGAAACTCAAATAATAAAAAGAGAGGACAAGAGCGATTGCTGTCAATTTCATCTCTCTTGTCCTCTCTTTTTGTTATTTCTATCATGTTTACTTCCTGACTTTGTAAAATAGGAAGCTGAGTGCAAGGGCAGATCCCTCCTCCACTTGTGATATGGCACCATTCTGTTTGGTCAGCCAGAGGTTAGATACCTTGACAACACTTGCCCTCTTCTAACGTTTTGTTTTCTATTTTATTCTTTCTCTCATTCTCCTTCTCAGAGTCTTTCTGTATGAGTTCTGTGTGTGCACGTCCCTGCCCATGATGGGTCTCGTTAGCTGTCAAGTGTCATCTTTATTAGCACTCTTGGTGAGTCAGAGGAGTGACAAGAGAGAGCTGGGAGTCGGTCTTTCATTACCCCTGGCGATGGAAGTGTCATTCTCTCCATCTATTATTCATATTCCCTTTAATTTAACCAGGTAGAAGTGGCCTCGCAGCCCAGCGCTCACAGATACAGTGAGTCACCTCAGCAAGACAAACATGGACAGGGAGTTTTTTTTTTTTTTTGAAGCTGTTCCCAGTTTGCAGTCTGCTTGCTGGCTGTCAGGAGGCAGAGCAATTATATTTTTGACTCAAGATTCAAGACTTCAAAAATGTAATGATATGAGTGCCATCTGTTAAAAATATTGTGTATAGTTGGCACAAAGTTATGAAAATAATACTGTACCAGATTATTGTCAGTCCAAACTTTGAAAGGCTTGATGTGACAATTTATATGAATATGAAAGAGCTATAATGTTTCTGTGTTTTAGGCTTGAAAAGAGAAAATGCTAATCATTGTACAGTTAATTACATGAATATGATAAAACTGTTTTTCTTTTTGTTTGTTATTGTGTTTTTTTTTCCTTTACAGACATTTCTTAAATTTGCTCAGGGAAAAATATAAATCTTTAGGGAGTACCACCTTGCCTGCTGTAGATAAAAAAGATCAAATACACCCTTTAATCCAAGACACACACACATAGACTCACACATTCAAGAGAGCATAAACACGTTCTCCAAATCCACTTGAACCGCCCAAAACACACACGTTGACTAAAGCCTTTAGGAGCTCCAACTTCTCAAAGTTGGAATGATAAGAAGTACAAGGAGAGCAAAAAAGAGTGAGACAAAAGAAGAGGGAAAGGGAGAGGAGAAAAAACATTACATATGCTAGCCTAGAATTAGAGCGTGAATGTATTGTCACTCAACTGAATGTTGCCAACTTCAGGTTCCCTCAAAAACAGGGATGTCTCCCTCACCGCCTTTTCCCCCTGAGGACTGGGTGCGTTTGGGGAGATAATTGACGAGTCCCCTGGCATGCAGTGAGAGAACGAGCGCCACACTCAGCGACTCACAGCCACACAAAGCTCAGTCAGTGTGTGTACATCAGTGTGTGTGCTGCAAAACAACAAACTGGAAAAGAGTGTGTGCGTGCATGTCTGGGTGTGTGTATGTGCTTTGCGAATGTTTTCGCGTGCACCTATTTGTGGTGTGTGTTTATCAGAGAGGGAGGAGGAGAATAAGGTGATTATTCCTTTCTTTGTGTAGCATAATCCATTTCCGCTAAGCTTGAGAGAGCACCCAGGAGTAATGAGAGATGAACCTGAAAGAGCCAGCCTCCATGAATACAGTTCTGAGGAAGGCCCGGGTTCTTTCGTCTCCTTTTCATCCCTCTCTTTCTCTTTGCCTCTTTTCCTTTCCTCTGCCTCTCCATCCTTGTGCCTGTGGAACACTTCTGTGTTTGACTAACAACTGTTGTGTCTGAGCTTCAACTTCTTCTCTGCTTTCTCAAACTATAATTCAGATATGCCAGATCCAATGTGACGGATAGACTCCTGCCTTTTCTTTTCTTTCTTTCCCTTTTTCAACAAAAGCACATACTGCCTGCTCGACTAGAGGAATTGTAGGTATCACTGAAATGTACAAAAGGAAACTTTTAATTGTTTACAGGAAAAGTTCTGTGGAGTTGCAAAAATAAAGTTGAATATTGAACTAGAGGCTTCTATTCAAAAACGCTGGCCACATATTCTGAATTCTGAAAGTTTGTAAAGGCTGGTTGTGAATTTTATTATCTCAAAAATATTTGCAATCATTTTCATACAGTTCAGTTTGCTACAGAAAACGAAATTTATAGAATAAAGTTTAAAACACAAGTGCAACTTTTTTGCCATCAACAAGCTTTATAAAACATTTGCTAAATTGGTTCGAAAAAGGATAAATCTATCTATTACTCACTGAGATTTTAAGCAAAGTGCTGTTATCATGCTCTCAAAATTGGTGTTCAATAAAAAAATTCAGTGCTTAGTTTGCTTTTATAATATTCCTGCTAAATACTGTTCATAGATCAGTGATTGGTAACAATAAACAATGATTAAAAAAGACTCTTACTTTTAATTAAATGCTATGAGCTTAAAATAATAACTAAGGTAAAATAACCCATAAATATTCATAACAGAAAAATGTTTAAGCACAGCTCATATTTGTTGATTTAGATATTGCAAAATAAAAACTGTCTTGAAAAATTGGCTGACATGATCATCACACTTGTAACAAAGTTTTAGTCATTTTAATTGCGTCTTTTGCATGACTAATACTTAGCAAAAAGTATTAAAGTATTAAAAACCAAAAGCCACTGCATCAGAGAAAAAAGGAGAATCCAGTCAGATGGGACAAAACTGATGACACAGGCAAGTTCCCTAAAATTACAAATACAGTATTTTGTTTTGAATTAAGGAAGCTGTCATGTCTGTATTTGCTTGAGGGCAGTTTAATTTAAGGGAAAATAATAAGAACAAGGCTCCACACACCCAAAGATGCCTCTCATTGTGAGGTGTTACAGTAGAGCATTAAAAAAACAACAAAAAACAAACAAAGATGTGAAGCCTGTATGCCAATAAACTGACAACAATAAGGTAAATTACAACATGGAAACTCCGAATAACTTTCCTCTCTCTATGATGAGGAAGAAGACAGAACATGCGCAGTTGTTTCCATGATATTTGTTGTTCCTGTGTGTATTTGTGTGCATGGTGTGGACCAGCATATGTGTGTTTGCAAGACAGAAAGTACATGCAAGCAGAAGATTTTAGCCATGAGTGCAGTAGGCTCTCACACTCAGTTTGTCCCTGCTGCGTGTGCTCCCACCCAACGCCTCCATTCCCGACCCCCTGCAGAGGCTTCTGATTGCTGTGGAAACTGCTCTTAAGGAGAAAATTAGGATTGCCTCCTCCCTAATTTAAAAGAACGTCTTAATTGGTTTCATTTATTACCGATGGAAATGCAAAATAAATGTTGCACTATTTGATTTCATACGTGTGCTTATTTGCTAAGAGGAAAAGATGAAGGTAAATCAACAAAAAATTGTAGTGTTAATTTAGATGAAGGAAAGCCGGAACATACAGTACATGAGGCAAATAAAAAGCAATACATTTACAGATGCAGAAAAACAAAAACATGCGCGCATACAGACTGCTCTTGCACAAACATGCAAAAACATGCATCACTTATCCTCATAGAACTGGCCTTCAAGGTAGACTCAAGTGGGCTGAGTGTCGATGTGGAAAATTACTGCTCTGATCTGACCACCCCTTGCACAATCAAGACTCTAGCCTGTGGGCTTGGAGCAGGTATATTTATCTCTTGTGGCAATGAACCTTACATACATACAGACAGAGCTGACTACCGCAACGGCATAATACACATGTACTGTATAAATAGAGAACTGTTAGTCGTATGTGGCTGTATGCATCTTTTGCATGTGCTCGTGAGGTTGAACATAAGCACACAAATGTACAGTCAAATACAATTTTAAAGATACAAAAACACCACTCTACTGCGCTGGTCATCTCTTGCCCTCATCGACATTCCCCTTGACCAGGGGTGTGTATGGCCCCACTAGTGGGTGACAGCGGTCAGTGGTCATCTCCCTTTCACTGACTGGTTCTGTGTTGAACCATAACCACACCATCACCACACGACGTCCTGGGGCCAGGTGAGTGTGCCACTTTCCAGGGCACAACACAAACATCACTCCAGTCTTGTCTCTGTACATATATGCACGGGGGGCAAGTAGCGGGGCATGAGTGGTTAAAGTTTATTTTTGGATGTATTCATTACACAGTGAAAGGGTTGCAGTTGGGGCTAGGCAATTGTGGCGCCAGCGTGTGATTGTGGCAAGACAGCCTGACCGCCCAAAAATGGCTGAGCTAACAGAAGAGCATGGGAGGTTTATACTTGTACTCAGTAGCCTTTGGCAAGTTTTGTTGTCTTACCAACACACCTTAGGATGAATCTTCATCCTAAATAAAACCACTAGACACAGCAAGTTTGTTAATGAGCGATAGGTGAAAAAAGAGAAAAAACAAATAAAGACAAAGAGGGATAATCAAGTAGTCTTCCTTTTCGATCAACAACTTCCAACTTCTTCAGCTATCAAGCAATGCTGACAATCACATGCTCCTCCACAATATAAGTAAAAATGAGCATAATTATGAGAAGGAAATCATTTGCAAGAGAAAAAGATGGCAGAGGGAAGAGTGAGAGATATCTGTAGAGTTATGAGAAACAACTTCTTTGGAAGAGTAACTGTGTTCAACCTCTGAAGGCTGAGAGACAGCGTAGTTTATTTGATGGCTCTGTACATTTGAAATGGTGAAAAACTTGCTTCTTTCACCTTTGCCTTTCTATGGCCTGTGTTGCTGAGGCTGGTTCATATTGTGTAGCTGTTCTGTGATGAGAACACCCTGAGGGAGACTCAGCGGGACACAGGGTGTTAGGGTTCAGCTGTGTTTGCTTGCTTACAACCCGAGGAAGAAAAAAAAACACAGAGACATAAAATCAATGATGAGACTGTTAGTGGAGGTTTAAAAGGGAGCGTTTAGAGAGGATCCCTGGGTGGAAGGTGATGTAGTTGCAGTTTGTAAAAAGCATGCGATCAGACTCCACGCTGCAAAAGAGCGAGGGGCGAGACAGCTTCTGCGTGAAATTGTGGTTTTGTGTGAAGGCATATAGGAATGATTGAGCCAGAGGATGAGTGTGCTTCAGAACATGTGTTGATCTGTTTTTTTAGGTATTTATGTGAGGTGGAAGGGCGAAGGGGTGGGGAGTATGTGTATCTGAGTTTGCGTTGATGTGTGTGTATCGTTGTATCGATGTGTATGTACATATATGGAAAAATGCCTCACACTCTGGTTATCAGTCCTGTGTGAGGTTCAAGTTGATAAATCACATCCCATTCTTTAACAGTGACAGCTCTTTGTGGTAGCAAATCTGATTCTGGCCCCATAAATCAAGACATGTGGTTGAACGGAGGCTGTGAGATCTGAGGTTTGCGATGCCTCTCAAAGAGAATGTCTGAATGGGCCTTTTGATAAGAAAACAGCTTGAAGACATCCCACACATGCATGAAAACAGCATGCACCTCCTGTGTGAGAGCCAAACAGATTGGAGGGGATGCGATGCTGGATCTGTTCCTATTACCCAACGAGCCAAATGCGCAGAATGATTGACAATGATTAAGTGTAAGAGGGTATGCTTGTGTCACTCCCTGAAACATATTTCCTGTGTGTCCATGTGTAGGAGGGTTGGGCAGAGCCTGTCCATCAAAAAAGACAGTCTGAATATACCGTCTCTATCATTGCAGATCTGATTGCTTTGGATCAAATGACTGTCTAACAGACACCTGTAGTCTCTACTGATGCTTCTCCTCCTGCATTTGTATACTACATATATTTTCAAAGTGTAGGTCAGCAAAATCATCAAAAGAGGAATATAAAAAAAAATGAAATACAATAAAAAAAAACTTCACCAGCTTTGGAATATGATCATCCAAGTTACAACTTGGAATCTGCTGAGGAGTCTCTGCCAAGTTTCAGGAAAACAGCGCTTGTTGACAAGTTGGTTGAATCGTGATCAAGGCACCTGCCACATTGAAAACCTGAAACAGGCACCATTTGGCGGTTCACAAGGTCACTCATTCTGCGTTGACAAGAGAAAGCATGTGCCAAATTCTCCTTTCAATCATAATACATGTTGAGATTACCACCTACTTTTACTCAGTTGGTTTGGATCAGATGTAACAAAGAAAACTTTGATGTGTGTATTAGCGGCAATCTTTCAGATCTTTCAGGGCTATTCTTCATTCACTTTCTTCACACACCTCACATTTGCATTTTGAGTTCACCACATTGTAGTCAGTGCTGTGTTTCATTAAGTACCTGTTCTGTGTTACCACATTAGCAACCCGCTGAGTTCACTGTGTTTTTTCCCTAATTGCAATTGCGTAGCAAAATATAAACAGTAAATTGAAGTGGTTATAGAAATTCCACACTAATCATAATACTACACTGTATCTTCAAACGTGTTAAACTGAACCAAGTCAATTACTGTGCTTTTATTTTTAATCAGATCACACTGTAAAATAGATTCCAGGCAAAAATGCCAAGATTGTTATACGACACATTCATGTGTCTCTGTCTCTCTCTTATTTCCACATGTTTTATATTCCTTGTATAATATTCTACTTTGTATAAAATAAAACAGAAATAGCAGCCAAGACTCTTCACCAAGACTCTTACCGTGAATGAGGATACACTCCTCTGAAGTAAAATGCCAACCATGATAAATATAATTTTATTTATTTTATTTTATTTTTTTTAAATCATCTTTCACACATTTTCCTGAAAAAAAATCTGATCATTTTACAGTGAAATTGAAATTCATACAAAGCACTTTTTAAAAATCAAAATACATACATCAAATCATTATTGATATGTAAACATGATAAAAAATTTTGGTGTAGTAGAAATTAAATTTTAAGTCCCATAACGTGGTATGACTTACATTCAGCGAATGTGTTACAATGATGAAGAGTATTATCAGTATACAATTTAGGCAAACCGTCTATTAAGTCATGAACAAATTGTGTTTTTTTCTTTAATTCATATTCAAATACATGACGTCTAAGATAGTGGACATTTGGTAGCCAACAAATGGCCACAGCACCTTGTTTAGAAGTATCAATTGTTAAGAGTCTCTGCATAACAAAGACTTCTATGTATGCACTATTTAATTAGGTAAAAAAGAAGACAGCATCCACAGAGCATCAGAGGAAAAGTGTGAAAGAAAGAGAGGGAGTGAAAGAGAGAGTGAAGGGGTAACAACAGTTGCAGAAATCACTTTGTGTTTTTTTCTTTTTTTTTCCTCCAGGAGCTTCCTCTCAGGTACGCTGGGAAGCGGCATGCAGCAGCACCACCACCAGCAGCAGCAACAGCAGCAGTGTGTCTTTGGCTGACCTATTTAGGTAATTGCACTCTTCATTAAAAAAACTCCATCTGCAAGAGAAATTACACTTCCCCAATGGTATCTAGGTAACATAATCTCCCTCCGGCGGACTAATTGCATGGCATGATAACCTCATAGGCTCGGCCTGTTTAATTTTTCATCTCTTTTCAAATAATTATGGATCAGTAGAGAAAGGTATTGATTTGATTCATTAACTTCATACACTGAGCCAAGGTTAACGATTACACAGATCCCCAATTACACTGTAAAAATCTACTGGTTTATTTGCTTTGATTGGCTTCAACTTTATTACTGGCAAAGGTTATGTTGAAACAGTGCACAGATTTGGTAGTGACGGGATTAAGAAGCAGGTGTACTGTAAATGCATGCATCACAGTTGTATGTACATTACTGAGAGGTGAAAGGAAGGCATATGGTAAAAGAACAGGACGGCAGAGATATTTTCACTAATGCAAGATTGCATTCACACTGCAATGTGTTTTTTCACCGCTGGCATCTTTTGCTCCTGTTTAATGGGAAGGACACACTGTTGCACATTCGAGTCTAAAAGCGAGGCATGTTTTGTTGAGAAATTGAGAGCATTTCAATAAATGAGTCTCACAGCAGCAATGGGAGCCACATTTCCACCTTGCACTTTGCTCAAACACCTGCTGTGCTCTACTTGTGAACAAACAGGTCTTTAGAAGACACATGGCCTCAGGCAGGGTGAACAGGCAGAGGCAGCAGTTCAGACTTTGACTTCGGGGTGTCTTACTTACTGTGCAAAAGAAAGGTTGGAGGGCATGTGTGAAATGTACTGTAAAGAGGTACTCTCATCATATATCTTTTTTCAGTACTCTTTTATAACATAAAACAGTGATGTAATTTTTATACAGTGTATGTAACATGAAAGCAACACTTTCTTTTTCAGTAGCTTGTCCCCAAAGCTGTGAATCTCCAGTTCTGATGCACCCAATATAATACTTTGCATGTGTGATCCTGTAATAAGGAAATAATGTGTTAAAATACAATACAAGGCTCCGTGTGTCAGAGTAGTGTGTTCAGCCCCTGCAAGATGATTTGAAACAGGCATGACAACATTAAAATGACTGTAACGTCTAAATGATTTCCTCCCATTAAGTTTCCTCTCCTCTCTCCTTCCATAATCATTTCTCTTATTTCCGCTACGTTATGCTGGCAAAGAAGAGGAAGCTCATCTTCACCCATCCACAGATGAATTACATGTCTCCTTCATCACATCCAGGATGAAAAAAAAAAAAACGTCACAAGAAGGGAAAGTGTTATGAAAAGAATGAGATGTTTTAGATGTATATGTACTGAAAGTGGTGGCCATTTCTCGCATCCCAGAATTGCAGCTGACTGCAGGGGTAATTTAAGTCAGCACAGCCATCCGCAATATTTTTTTTTTCTTGTTGATCATATTGTGGTGTATTTGCTAATCTACCCCCTACCATCGCTTCTCCTCTTAGTTTCCAACTGAGGTATGAGGTTCTGAGTTTCCAACTGTCCAACTCTAATAGCCAGCTGAGTGTGACTGCACATGCACTATGTGTAGAAAATAAGTGTCTGTGTTAAGTTCCTATTATAACTGTTGTTTTGTTACAGTTTAATCAAAGGAATGGAAATTGTAGAAAGGTTTGACTGGTTGGGTTTGTGCTTCTGATTTTAGTTGCAAATATGTCAGAAACTTTGCTTTAAAAATGTGAGAAGATTTCAAAGTAGTCTTGGGAGCTGCATGCATCCTTACTAAAATGAGTCCATAGGTTGGTGGTCTGTGTTTTTACTAACTCTTTCTTTCTGTTGGTGGTTCTTATATCTTCATTTTCACTACTCTCTGAGTCCCTGTTGTTCTTTCTGACTAGGACTGTCTACTGGCAGACAATGGAAACTCCTAAGCCAGGCTAGACTTTCCATGGGGTATACTTAACTAGGCCCTGGGACCTATAGGGGCCCAGAAGGGAAACCCGCCAACCACTCCTTCAGTCTCTGCCATGAGAGCTCGTGTTGCCTTTCACCATCCATATGTGGGCAGAACGAGTGTGCAGACAGGCCAGCCTGCTTTTATTTCCATTCAGCGTGATGAGGCCTGCCAAGGTTTCACAGGTATTGGTAATGTAAGCCTTGCTCCTGGGGTCTCAGTAGTCTAATTTAGAGGGTTTAGATAGCAGGGCAGGGGCATAGGAGCAGTTCGGTTGAATGGCTCTGAGTTGGGTTGGCCTGTCTCTCAATCAGAGCCTTTATGAAGCACAGAAGGTGAGGTGGAGGGAAGGGTTGTTCCCCCTCCATTACCTTTTTCTCACTCTCTCTCCTTTTCCTTCCAGTGTTGTGGGTCCACAGTGTATATAGTGCGGTAGCCGTCCCAGAGGGGTCGTTCTCAGCCTGTTGACATTGTGAAAAAGTATACATTTTAACAAGTGTTTAAAGAGCACAACTGGGGACACGGGTCTGTGACTCTGAATGTTTGGAGTGTTAACAGGGCCCTCAGTATGGCTTAGCACAGCTCACGAAGGGGATTCAGAATGACATGTTTGGAGAAGTCTGGTCATTGTGGCTTACTCGTTTTCCCCAAGAGCCCCACCCCATGCCAATACAACAGGAACAGAGCTAGGGTCACTACCAAACCCTGGATGATGGTAAGTTTGTTTTTGTAATGATCCATTGCTCTCTGACTGAGGCCTTAAAAATGACAAGACATAAATGCAAAGTTACTGTAGCTGAAGTGGAGGATGTTGTTTAAGTGGAATGTTGATAATTTTGGAAATAACATCAGCAGGTACTTTTACCAATTGGTGTGGGGAACAATAAAAACAACAGTGAGAAAAGCGGAGTGGAAATAGTTTCTGCTTTAAATAACAACCCAATTACACCTTACCAATAGTGAAGACCCAGAGAGACACTTGTATGGGGTTAATATGAATAATGAGTGTAAATACTCTCCACGGGCTTTATAACAATCCTCTACATTGCCCACTTCACATGTTTCTTGGCTCCATTAGTACACATTCATGTTTTTAATGTCAAATATTATTCCTTGCCCCCACTTACCTTTGAATTAGAATACCCTGTGCTACTTCTGCTTCATTTGTTACACTCTAAACTTTTGCTTGGCTGCATAAGTCAAACTATATTGAATGCATTTTTAATTACTAAAGATTCTCAAAGTATAAATTTAACCAATACAATGTAAGGAGCAAAACTACCATTTCCACAATACAGAAACCAGTCTATTTTTGTCTGTATAAGCCTCAAGTTACTCATTGATCTGATTTTGAGCTCTCTTGGTTCAGAACCGGTGCAGTTATGTCCCTCTCAAGATCTGTAAGAATCAGTCTAGGCTGCTCACTGCACCCCTAAAACCAACCTTTAAATCATATCTATGACATATCTCTATCATTGGTTTGTTGCCAGTTTACCTCATGGCAAAATCTCATCTGAGTTTTACCCCACCTATCCCCCTCCATAGCTCCCAATTCAAACATTTGACAGCCTCCGGAAATGTGCAGTTCAAGTTTTTTCACTCAGACTTCTCTCAAATGCAGCGTTAACAAACAGTATGAAATATACCCGGAAGACATATATCAGTTTTGGCCAAAAACAGCCGTGTTAGGAGGAAAACATTCAGACCCCCTTGTGAACCAATATGTTTGAAACTCTCAGGAGATGTGGCACTACTGGTTTTTATTTGTTTTGCAGACCAGCAATTAGGTTATCCTGAATTTTGAAAGTCTACTTTCAACACAGTGTCAAGGTTTGGTACTCACAGACAATGTCTGTTTGGATGAAGCAGTGAGTCTCATTGCAGTCAGTTGTTGTGCATAAGCAAAATGAAAGCCACTGGCATTATAGTTATTTGGGGTTTCGTTCAGAATGACAACTGACCAGGCTTAGTAAACTGTCTGTATTTGATTGTTAACATAATCCACAACTTTAGGAATTTAGTTCTGTAAAAACATAGCTGTATATAGTGCATACCTATCACTCAACAGAATTCAAACCCAAAATCTGAACACCAATGATCCACTGTACGCAGTGAACATTTATCAAGTTACATTTTACATGCCATTGCACAAAGACCCAAGTGTTCTGGAAGCTTACAGTAGGGGACAGACTTCAAACCCACATGATCTGCATATGTGCGCCTTACACCTCACTATACTTATGGGGGATAGATGGTGAATATAATATATTCTGCTGAGTTGACCTGGGGTGGTGGTTATGTGTGTATGTGTGCCTGTGCAGGTTTGTTTTGTTTA
>JAQQAE010003069.1:0-20941 GCA_029823295.1 Pseudamia nigra | reverse complement strand
ATTCATTTGCTAATCACTTGCAAGACAATGAGGTGACTGGAGAGGTGAGAGATGAGGAGAGACAAGAGAGATGAGGATTTTCAGAAATAAACAAGAGAGAAAAGAGAGAAAATATCTTACTTGAGCTCTTGTTCATATCTTAATTTGTGACTTCCAGTGCTGTTTCATTTCATCAGTGTATATATAAGCCAAAATAGCATGTAAACACTACACACACAGAAACACAGTGAATAAAAGATGTACAAAGACAGACAGGAAACCAAGTAACTCCATTAGGGATGTAAAAATAAAAAGAAACTGCTGCAGACCATTTGCACAGACAACATCAACATATAAAATCACAATTTAACAGGTCAGAACTCAGAGGAATTCTACAGAAACACCATGGTGGCCGTTCACATATATTTTTAAACATCTTTGACAAGACACCAAGGTTTTCAGGCAAAATTCCTCAGATAATGAAGGCCACAAGGTTCTGTTGATATATTTATGTTGTTATTCTAACCACTGCCAGTCAAAGTCAAAATTCATCTGGGGTTTAACACTTTCCTTAGCTCTTGTGAGCCTGGATTTGGCTGGAATAGATTTTTCTACTCTTCAGCAGAATGATGCTGCATCTGTTCAGGCCCCTGTTGGAAGAGCAATAACATTTATTATTAACTGTTTTTATTATTCCATTTTAGTTATAGTCAGAGGAAATTTGATCATATTGAAATCATCACAGACACGTCAGGAGGACAATAACCTTTGACTGACTTATCATATGAAAACAAATTACAGAAAACACTATTTCCCACAGTTAGAACAACACAGACATTAGTGACGACAATGCCCTTTGTCTAAAGATTTATGTTGGTACTGTGCTAACCAGTGCATTGTTTCTTTCCTTGAAACGCCACCTTATTTTGGTGGAGGGATTTGCATGCCTGAGTGATCCCAGGAGTTATTTTGTCTGGGGTAAATCACCCCTGGTAGGGTCTGCGAAGGCAAATTGGGCCTAGGTGATAAGTCAGACTTGGAGAGATTCAGAAAACCCTTATGATGAATAAATCTAGGACCCAGCGTACCCCGCCTGGTATGACGAGACCAGGATGTTGGGGTTTTCCACAGTGAAAAAGCAGTTTGCTTCCTTGACAGATTGGGCTCTGACTGTTGCCTGTGCTTATGTGCTGAACAGCAGCTTAGAGTGCCCAACCTTCTTGGAGTCTTTGGGTGGGACTGGAAGGTGCTCTAGCCAGGGATGCCAAAGTCTTACTGGGGAATTTCAACACTCATGGGCAATGACAGTGTGACCTGGAAGGGTGTGATTGGGAGGAACAGCCTTCCCAATCTAAATCTTAGTGGTGCTCTGTTATTTCACTTCTGTGTAAGTCATGGTTTGGCCATAACAAGCATCATGCTCAAGCATAAAGGTGTCCACAAGTGTATGTGGCACCAGGAAACCCTAGGCTGCAGGTTGATGATTGACTTTGTAGTTGTTTCATCTGACCATTAAAGGAGGTTTTTCCTCCCCCCGTCGCCCTTGGCTTGCTGTCAGTGGTTTTGCTGGGTTTACTCTCTGTATAGTCTGAGGTTTCATCCTTGACCTGTGAAGCACCTAGAAATAATTGTGGATTATAATAGGCACTATACAAATAAAACTGAATTGAATTGAATTGAATCTTCGGCCATATGTCTTGGACACTTGGGTGATGTGCAGAGCTGTCAACTGATCACCACCTGGTAGTGAGTTCAGTCCCATGGTCAAGGAAGATGCTGGACAGACCTGTTGCTCCAAAATGTAACGATAGGGTGCTCTGGGAATGTCTAGCAGAGGCCTCTGTCAGAGAGACCTTCAACTCCCATCTCTGGCAGAGTCTCAACTATGCCCCAAGGGAGGTTGGGGACATTGAGTTTGAATGGACCATGTTCAACACCTCCATTTTTAAAGCAGCTGTACGGAACTGTGTTCACAAGGTTTTTGGTGCCTGTCCTAGTGCCAGTCCTTGAACCCAGTGGTGGACACGGGAAGTAAAGGTTGCCAGCAAGCTAAAGGAGTCCTGTCAAGCTTGTCTGGCTTCTGGGACTCCAGAGGCTGTGGGTAGGTAGTTGTAGGCCAAGCATGCTGTGGCTTCAGCAGTTGCAGAGGCAAAAACTTTAGAATGGGAAGATTTTGATGAGGCCATTGTACATGATATTTGGTCGGCCTAAAAGAGATTCTGGAAAACTGTTAAGTCTCAGAAGGGGGGAAGCAGTGCTTCACCACCACTGTTTACAGTGGGCATGAGGTGCTGCTGACCTCAACTGATGATGATGTTTACAGTGGAAGGAATACTTTGAGGATCTCTTCATCCCGGCCTCTGTACATTCTGTAGGAGAAGCAGAGCTAAAGGACTCAAATGATGACTCGTCCATCACTGTAGCTGAGGTCTCAAGGTGGTCAAAAAGCTCCTCGGTAGCCAGACTGCAGGAGTGATTGAGATCAGACCTGAGTTTCTCAAGGCTTAGGACATGCTGGAGGTACTATGTCTCCTGGCTGGCCTGGGAACGCCTGGAGGTCCCCTGCAGTGGAGCTGGAGGAGGAGGCTGGGGAGAGGGAAGTCTTGGTTCTCTTTTTAGGCTGCTGTCCCTGCAACCTGGACCCAAATAAGCTGAAGATAATGGATGGATGGATACATTATAATTATAATGATTCAAGTAGCACTTGAGTAAGAGTAAAGAAGTTATCTCCGAAAAAAACTGCTCAAGTAATGAGTAACCACATAATGAAAAAATTATTTTACCCTCATTTATTCTTGTTTTTTTCGTTCATTTTTTTATTTACCTGATTATTTTGTTGAATTTTTTACTCATTGGCTGCTTAGTTTATTCATTTTTGTAAATTTACTTCCATGTTTTTGCTATATTTGTTACTTAATTGGTTCATTTTGTTAATTCGTTTGATTATTTTCTTCATTTGTGCTACTTTTGATGCTTATTCTGTTCATTTTTGTTAATTTATTTCCCTATTTTTGCTCATATTGTTGCTGACTTAATTGATTTTTGCAAATTTCCTTGATTTTTTAAAAATTGTACTCATTCTCACTAAAAAAAAATACTCACTGAGGTGTGTATCTCAATGTAACTGAGTAAAAGAAGGCTGTTTTTAACACAAGTAAAAGTAAAAGTAAGAGAAAAAATACTTTGCAAAACATCTACTCTCAGAAGTACATACTTTTATACATAATTTTATACAAACTACTTAAGTACATGTAATGTTCTAAAAGTACTTGAGTACTACCCACCTCTAGAGCAAACATTCACCACAATAGCACATTGCCATTGTTTGTACGTATGTAAGTATATATAATCTTAATGAAACAATCATGCATGGGGCAGTATGTTGTGGGAAATGTAAAAGGAAAAAGACGGCAGTGATACCAGTGTTTTCTATCCTTTTGAGTTTGTTTCTGTGCACATTTTGGGGACAGTATGAATACAGAATTCTATATGTTTCATCTGGTCAGGTTCATTTTATTTATAAAAATGCATATATTCCTGACATTCAGAGACATCCAAGTCAAAAATGGAGCCTGGACAACTGAGTTGACACAATAAAAAAAAAAAGTCTGAAACAGATGATGTGAACAGATATGCCTCCTGATTTGGTACGCAATGCACATTCAAAGAGATTTAGTCTGTTAGTTTGTTCTGCTCTCATCAAAATGGAGGTTTTGTGCTCCTAAAGGTGCAGCCAAAAGTGTGGGGCATTATAGTTGTATTCTTCTTGACTATAGACTCAAAAAATGGGCCACAAATCACCAAATTGTCAGAAGATGTATAAGAAAATTAAAGCTGCCTGCAGTATTAATCAGGCCACAACAAGACCACAACATCCCAAATTGGCCTCATAGAATTGGGTTTCTGTAATTACACCAAATTACTTTTTTTTTTAGATGTCAGCAAGATACACACAGTATGTGCTAAAAGCAGCTGGTAGCAGTGGTGTTTTTTTCTTTCCCACTAGGTGGCGTTAAATTATTGACATTTTTAACATCACTGGGTCATTTGTGCGAAAAGGTTCATACTGTCTTCAACAAACTTAATACTTTTAGCGTTATTCTTTTTTATAGACAGATGTAGGTTTATTTACCTTGACATGTTTTGACAACTTCCTGTTGTCTTCCTCAGAAGGGTCACGTGATGTTACTGTGACGTGTCTTGTTGGCTGTTTTATAGTGTTTTACCAGACAGCAGAGGACGACTACGCCCCCTACTGTCTGATGTCTTGTTGAGGACAGCATCCCAGGTGTGGGACAAGATTTATGATCCCTCATCTCTGTTGATGGTCCTCGGGTCACGCTTGCAGATCTCAATGGCCTCCTTAATCCAGCGATGATGTTTGCTGCTTTCAGCACGGATGACTTTGGCCCTTTCCCAGTCTGTTATGGCTGATTTCAGATTTGTTTGTTCTGCTTTTTCTTTCATTGCATGTGTGTGTCTCCCTGTGGTTTCTTTTTCACATTCTTTTCTGTGTTCATTTTTTCGTGTCCCAATATTCCTTCCCATTTCACCTATGTATGATTTGTTACGTGACAGACATGGTATTTCATAGATGGCATCACAGCCAAAGTAATCCGTGCTGAAAGCAACAAATATCATCGCTGGATTAAGGAGGCCATTGAGATCTGCAAGTGTGACCCGAGGACCATCAACAGAGATGAGGGATCATACATCTTGTCCCACACCTGGGATGCTGTTCTCAACAAGGCATCAGACAGTAGGGGGCGTAGTCACCCTCTGTTGTCTGGTAAAACACTATAAAACAGCCAACAAGACACGTCACAGTAACATCATGTCACCCTTCTGAGGAAGACAACAGGAAGTTGTCAAAACATGTCAAAGTAAACAAACCTACGTCTGTCTACAAAAAAGAACAACGCTAAAAGTATCACTGGGTCATGATTTTACGTAAATTTACTTAACCAATAATGAAGTTTGGGTAGTGGGATGTATTACCCCATCAATAGGAGATGTAAGGGGCCTCCTTCCCTCCACTAGCCTGTGGGCTACCCTTGGGCAAGGTGCAGCGCCCAATAAGCCCCCTTGTAAAGGGTTGCACATGCTGGCTTGGCAGCAGGAGTCGGCAGTTGTACGTTGTGGCAGACACATCATATTGTTACTCTGGCACGCAACAACAGTTTGGAAAACATAGGAACTCACAAGAGTCACCGGTTGGCAAACACTAGATCCAGTTAGGAGATCACTGTGGGGCAACCTTCCAATACCTTGGCTGTCATTCATTTGCATTCCGTCAGAACTGTGTACTGGATAGGCCCAGAGATGAGTTTTTGCCCTGGGCAAGCATCTACTCATTACCCGTTGCCCTGGCGTCCAATGTCAATCTGGCTGGCGTCCAATGAAGTCAATTGAAGAAAACCTCTTGGATGAGTTTGTTCCGGGTGAGAGAATGCCATGCGTGTACAAAGCTGCCATCAAAGATATTTATGTCTACTTTGGACATTTTAAAATATGAAACATGTTCTGGGTTGCTTAACACTTCTTCTTTACAGTATGATTCCATACATGTTCCTTCACAGTTTGGTTGTATTGCGCACAATGTTGAAGATAATAAAAATACAGATATGAAGGAGAAGGTGTGTCCAAACTTTTCACTTGTAGTGTATGCTGCATTCAAGACAACACCTTTCCCATAGAAACCAAGTCATATTTTATCACAGTAAAGTAAAACCACATTCTGCACATGACATGCCAAAAATATGCAGTTGTAGCATTGAAAACTGATATTGAGGGTCATGACCATGTATTGAGTTCGGAGAGAGAGTGGGTTCAAACTTATAATGGCAATATCTTATTTTAGCAATAGAGATGACCCCAATAACACTTTGACGAAGAGATTTTAAAACTCGTCTGACTTTTGTTAACATGTTCTGGCCCAAGCAAACAGCCCAGCAGGCCTCATATCGGGGGAATCAACCCAAGTTCAAGTCACAGTGGGGGTCATATGAGGAGTATCAGACAGCTGTCTTCAGCTCTGTGGGGATGACATAAGAGGAACAAGATGCTATTCAGCTCCTCACCAGGACTCATAGGAAGCCTATCAGCCCTGATCTACTCCTGGAATGGGCCGGCAAGAGGAGCGGTTAAGCTTGAGCAACATATTTGCTGCTTACTTTAATGTTGAAGAAATCCAACATTCACCTGGTCGATCAGAGCTCCTAATTTGTATTGTGAGAATTTAAGCACAAAATCTGCTGCTCATTGGGGGGATGGTCCACAGTGGTGTGGCTGTGTTTGCAATGGTATTGTTGTAAATGAATAGAAGTCCTTTGGGGCATGTGTGCTTTGGCAATGTGTTAAATCCCAGTTCCATTTAAATTAAAAACCCACTGGACTGAACTGAACCAAGTGGAAACAAAATAACACAACAGGCCATAGCAGTGTTTTCTACTTCTAATATATTATTAATTAATCTTGGAATTGTTTAACACCAGAACTGCTATGAGGTAATTTTGACCTCTCTTACCTATTAAAATGCATGTAACTCTGAATAAAAACCTTATGTCTCCCAGTCGATGACTTTTCCTAAAAGTGTGTTATCCATCATCACATATATTTTGGGGATTCTGGAATAGAAGACAGAAAGACAATGGTTATTCTTACCTAGAGCTGCCATGAGGTCATTTTGACCTCAATTCGCTTAATGCAAAAATGGTAAATAGACTGCATTTATATAGCCATACAGCATATACTACATAACCAGTCAGACACAAAGCTCAAAACACTTCGCACTTCAAAATGCGTCACATTCTCCCACTCTTACATACCAACTAACTGACTGAGTAACTGACTAAGTGAACAACCTGTGGCGATCAAACTTCCTTTTAGCAAATCTGGAGCACGATCTGATTCTGATCTCATCATAATGACCGGGAATTCAATTTGGTTTATTTATGTACACATGCAATATTCAAGTCAGTCAGTCAGTCAGCTAGTTAATATGTCAGTTAGTTAATTTGTTACAGTTAGAAAGATTATGAAAATTATTTATGTTCTTCAGGATCAACTCATCCACTTTAAGTTGATGAAAGGCAGGACACTGGGAATGGTGGGACTTTTTGTTTAATAAAATTCGGATGTTATGTTATTTCATTAATTTTTACTGCTATATTGAAAAAAGACCAAATCTCCAGTTACTAGCTTGTAATTTGCAATTATAAAGCCTGCAGTGGTACGAGGTCAAAATGACCTCATGACATTTCTGGGACATACTTCATTGTTCATGGTTCTAGTGTTAAATTACATTGTACTGATACGTACATTATTTAAATCAAGATATTCAAAAAGCATTTCTTTTCTCCTATGATATCAGTACTTGACTCAAAGTAACAAACTCATACAGTAAAATACTGAATTAAATGGTAAAGTACAGTCATGTAACATCTGGTCAAAACTCAAAGTGGATCATGTGATGTGTTACTTATATTGTGGGATTTTTAGTAATGACCAAATCCAGGCATAAATCAAAGCAAGATTAATGCACACTGACATTGCTTCCCTGATACTGTGACTCAAAGGAGTGGAATAAATACAACATAATCAGGAAAATGAACCAAAGTGAACAATATAATTCTGGAAATTAGAAGTTGGAATATTGAATGGATCAAAAATAAATTCAAGAAGAAAAACTCAATAAAATAAGAAGAAAAACAAAGATGATAATGAACAAAATTAAGAGCAAATTAAAAATGGGCAAAAGTACAAGCAGAATGAACAAAGAACAAAGTGAAATGTACAAAATAACAGAAAACATGAAAAAACTAAGAAAGGAAGCTAGCAAAAGGAATATTAAAAGAAATTAACAGAATTGAACACACTTAGGCGCAGACTGAAAAAAATAATTTTGACACTGTATAAAAACAGATAGAATTATTAAAAATTTTAAAAATCCAAAAAAATAAAAAGCCAAAAGTAATACAAATCAGAAAAAATGCTAAAAATGAACAAAAATTTTAAAAAGAACAAAAAAAAGAACCAAAATAAAACAAGAAGCAAAATGAACAAAATTACCTTAAAAATGCAAGAAAATCAGTCATTTTTCAAAGTATTCTCTTAAATCAGACCTTGGTGTGACGTTGTACATGATTAAACAGTTATCAAGCGATGACTGACATTTCACTTGTGATGACTCCTCAGACAGCTTCATTAGCTCAGTGAATGTGGTTTCTCTCATTTTATGAGTTTATTAAGATATTGAAATGCAGAACTTTAGACTAGACAGCCAACCATCATAACCATTGTATCAGTCATATCAAGTAGAGACTTTTTGTGGCTATGTTAATTATATTGTGCAGACTATCCAAAGGCTAAGTCCGGCCAGTCCTTCTTGAAGAACATTTACCCTTTAAAACCAGTCCCACTCAAATAAATTATAACTTTATACCAAATTTGCAGAAATTCAACCAAATAAAATTATCTTTTAGCATCCACACTATTTTAGCAGACCTGCTGAATCAAGAAATGACTTCAGTAGAACCTGTCTGACAAAGTAGGATAAAAGATCTCAAAAGCAACATCCTGTTGCAATCTAAAGAAATTTAAGAACAGATGAGAAACACCATTGACATTTATCAGTGTGTGAAGGGTTATAAAGGGACTCCAGTGAACCATGATCCACAAATGGAGAAAACTCCTTCCCAGGAGTGGCCAACCGACCAAAATGACTCCAAAAATGCATCAACAACTCATCCAGGAAGGCACAAAAGAACCAGAATAGCATGGAAAGAACTGCAGGCCTCACTTACCTCAGTTAAGGTTCATGATTGAACAATAAGAAAGAGACTGGTCAAAAATTGATCCATGGGTTCCAAGATAAAAACCACTGCTGACCAAAAAAACCCTCACAGAGGCTTGTCTCATATTTGACAAAAAAACAACTTGATGATCCGCAAGACTTTTGGAAAATATTCTGTGGACTGACAAGACAAAAGTTGAACTTTTTGGAAGGTGTGCATCCTGTTACATCTGGTGTAAAACTAACACAGCATTTTCAAACTGACATACTGTACATCATACCCACAGTTAAACACTGGTGGTATGTGATGGTCTGGGGCTGCTTTACTGCCGTATTTGATGGAAGCATGTATTCTGCTCTTTACCAGAACATCCTGAAGGAGAATGTCTGGACATCAGTTCATAACCTCATACTCAAGAGCACTTGGGTTATGTAGCAGGACAATGAACTAAACACAGCAGCAAGTCTACCTGTGAATGGATAAAAAAGAAGACAAAATGAAGGTTTTGGACAGGCCTAGTCAAAGTCAGTATGGCTGAATTAAGTAAATTCAATGTGAATGGCTCATTACTAGTTAATGCAAACAATTGATTGCAGACAAACTAATACACCATTTCATAAGAAGAAGATAAAACCAGCAGTCAAACATGGTGGGGGTATGTGATGTGATGGTCCGGGGCTGTTTTGCTCCTTCAGGACCTGGACAACTTGATGTAATTGATGGAACTGTGAATTCTGCTCTCTACCAGAAAACCCTGAATGTTATTGGTTGGGTCTTTGGCTTTAAGTGGGTGTAACTATGCAAATCTGGTGTGTGATGTCATTACATAGTATGCAGAGAGAGTACAATGTAAGTCCGGTAACACAGCAGCCTTATGATAGCCAACTGGTGATGCTAAGTAGTTTAGCCACCGCCACTGTACAGCCTGAGGCAGGCAAGAGTGTTTTTGCTGTGTTAATGTGCCCAGATAAATATTATGCACCTTTACAATGCCATGAGAAGGTGAATAAAAACCCAGTTCTGTGTAAGGTTATTCTCGACTCCACTGTCTGTTCAGAATTGACCAGAACAATATGCAGCTACCAGCATAATGAGCCAAGTTAGCCAGCTATGTGGGGAAAACATTTATAAGTTTTATATCAGCAGAGTCCATACCACAGTTGGGAGTAAGAATAAAACGAGTAAAATGAAGGATAATGTCTGGACATTAGTTCATGATGTCAAGCTCAAGTGCACTTGGGTTATGCAACAGGACAATGATCTGAAATACAGCAGCAAGTCTACTTCTGAACAACTCAGTAAAACAAAATTAACATTTTGAACTGGTAATGTCTGGACTTAAATCTGATTAAGATGCTGTGACGTGACCTTAAACAGGCCGTTCTTGCTGAAAACCCTCTAATGCGGCAGAAAAGACTATTTTGCAAAGAAGAGTGGGTCAGAATTCCTCCTCAGTGATAGAAAAGACTCATTGAAAGTTATCGCAAACACTTGATTTCAGTTGTTTGCAGCCAAAAGGTCGTACAACCAGTTAAGCAGCTTTTTTCCCTTAATAAATGAAACCATGATTTAAAAACTACATTTTATATTTGTCATCTCACATTAAAACTGATGATGCTTAAATGCTCCATATCAGCTAAGTGTGACAAATTCACCAACAAATAAGGAATCAGGAAGGGCTTACATACTTTTTCACAGTACACCGTTTGAAAATGTTGTATTAAGCGTTCGAACTGCTTGGAATCTTTCACTCTAAAATTAAAGAGAATTGATCCACCTTGCCAAAAAATAATTTTCAGAGAGACAGGATGACAAAGACAGCAAAGTAAGTGATGGAGTGATGGAGGGAGTGGTGGAGATGGAGTTGGAAATAAGAGGGAATGAGAGATGGAGTCTGAAAAAGGAGTCATCTGGGGAGTAAAAGATGAAGCTGAGGACGCGGCAGGGGAGGAAGGAGCCGAGACTGAAGGGAAGGACTGAATATTTGAGAAGGAAAAAGATTCATGAGGGCTTCAATAAAAAGCTTCAGTGAACACAGCACAAACAGACAGGCCTGGTCTCTCACACACACACACACACACACACACACCCACACACACACCCACACACACACAGCAGGTTGAGCTGAAATCAACCATGTTTATTCAAACTCTTCCTGCTCATCACAGAATCCCATCATGCATTTCACTCCGACGGTCTCGCCCTGTCAGAGTATAACAAGCTCTCCTCACCACCCGGCAGCCCACACACTCCCATGCAAACGCAGACGCATGGAGAACATATGCCATGCATGCACAAGCTTTTTTGCTGCATAAACACACAGTTTGCAACTTTTGGAGTGAGGTGATGTTTATAATGCATAGGGAAAAAAATCTATAGATGTGCAGGAACTCAGCATTTTCCATTCAGTGTCTATGGTTTTCAAAGTTTTATGCACTCTATTCAATCACATTGAACACAAGGTGATAGTAGAAGAGCTAGAAACATGACTAATCTATGTTTTTACTAAATATAAATAAATTTTAAAAAAGGAATAAATTCTGGGTTATACAATATATTTATTTAATTTTATTCAATTCAAGTTGAGATTCTTATCTGTGCAGTGCAAATTAAAGTCTTTTCATAAATAAAATTAGAGGTTGTTCAATTGCCCACAAATACAAGGTCGATTGATGAATTCTAAGTGATGTTTTCAGTCTTTCCATTATCGAAGCAGTAGCACCACATACTGTATCTGAAAAGTTGACCAGATAAATATTCTATAGTAATCAAAATGCATGGCAAGCTTTAAGTACTGTAAACTTATTCAGCCACTTTCGAGATATTGTAGTTTTTTTTTCATTGTAAATAGCAGCAACATTTATTAAAAAAAGGTAATGCCACATATCTAGTTGTTATAGTTGACAGGATGAGGATCAGGTGGTCAATAAAGATAAATTTTTATCATAATTGGTTCAGCCACTTCCAAAAGAGCTTTTTTTACAAGCGGTAGAGTACCCTATTGAAAGGGAGTAGCACAATTTGATGATATTTCAGTGGTTAATAAATACAGCAAATTTCAACTAAATTGCTTAGGTCATTTTTAAGCACAATGTTTTTTGCTACACTTCGTCGTGCCCCCTGTTCAAGAGGTAATTGCACCACCAGAAGGAAAGTCCTGAAGCAGAATGTCTGGACATCAGTCCATGACTTCAAGCACAAGAGCACTTGAGTTATGCAACACGGCAATAATCTGAAACATAGCATCAAGTCCACCTCTGAATTGATCAAAAGAACAGAATGAAGATTTAGGACAGTCTGGACTTAAACCTGAGTGAGATGCTGTGACATGACCTTAAACAATCCATTCTGGCTGAAAACCCTCTAATGTGGCTGAATCAAGACAATTCTGCAAAGAAGAAATTGTTCCACAGTAATGTGAAAGACTCTTTGCCGGTTATCACAAATGCTTGATTGCCCCCTATTTAGAGGGAGTGGCACCATTTACCTCATAAGTTGACAGGATGAGGATCTTTCAGTGGTCAACAAACATGGCTAGTTTCAACAAAATTGCTTCAGCCAGTTTCAAGTACAGTACTTGCAAACATTGTTGCTACACGTAGTAGCACCAGCTGTTTGAGAAGCAGTTGCACCGCTTCTGCCGGGAGTTGGGCATCTTTCACTGGACTCCAAGAAGCCCTGACTCCCGTAGAGTTACACTGGATTTCTCTCTGAAAATACTAAGTGAATAAATTCTTGTCATGAGTCATCATGGTTTTAAGCATTTTATTTGGACCCTCTAATAAGTGATCTGGTCCATCTATGACATTTTGCTTTGTTATAATATTATGGCAAATAATCAGAAAAAAATCAGTCCTGTGCTGTAGAGTCAGACCAAGTCAGATCTTCATAGCTTTTGTTTCTTTAATAGAACATAGTTTTTCCTGGCAGACGCTGGACTGTAGTTGTGGGTGAGTGTTTATAATATGATAGAAACTATAAAAAAAGTGTAGGTGTTTAATTCATCAATAAACATGACAACTTTTCAGTCAGTGAGTTCAGCCATTGTCAAGTTACTGCATTGACACAGCAGGTATGCAGACAAGGGATTGCAAAACCAATATTGTGGATCATAATAATACATTATTATTATTAACTCATTATTTACATTCCATCACTGAGAAACAGTAATAAGAAAAAGAATACAGAAAACTGTTTTACACAGCGCATTTACAATGAAGTGCATAAATGCAGTGCATGGTAGCACGGGAGGGGGACTCTGTTTTCAGCCCTTTGTGTGAACAGGGTGTTTTTTTAATACATTCAAATATTGCACTTACTTTAAGATTTTGTCCTTCTTCTGAATTTCTTTTTCCTTCAAAGCATGATTTTACTCACCTTTGCCATTTCTATCCGGCCTGTCTCATAAAAACAAGATCATGAACCATCAGTATAAGTAATGGATTTCAGTAAGACAATAAAAAAAATCATTCTGTCAATCTGTGAAGTTTTTTGCTTAGTAGCTGTGATCATTTTATGTTACAATCCAAACATAAAATACATTTTCATTTGGCATAGACTGTGCATCTACAGTCAAACACTGTTTTCTTTTGCTGTTAGATTTTAACAGGTGCAGGTAGTGGTGTGTAGATTAAACAGAAACAGTACACAGGTAAACTACTACTCTTACCTTAGAATTCTAATGACTCAAGCAGAAGTACTTATATACTTGAGTACAGTACATCATAACAAACTTCTCAAGCAGTCAGTAACTTCATATCATGGAAGTTCTAACAGATTTATATATTGTGTTAAAACAGGAATTTTTGTTTATTTCCTTCATTATTTACTTGTGTTGATTTTTGTTTAACTTGATTTTTTTTTTTTTACTTTTTCTACTTTTGTTCAGTTTTTAATTATTTTTCTTTTTGGTAAACTTTTTACTTTTTGGTAAACTCATCTGATTATTTTGATCATTTTTGTTTATTTTATTTTTGTTCAATTTCTTGATTATATTGCTCTTTTTTTAATTTACTTGATTATTTTCTTCATTGTTGTCTATTTTATTTCTTTGTTTATTTGTGGCTATTATGTTCATTTTCTACTTTACTTGACTGTTTTGCTCAATTTTGATGATTTTTTTTCATTAGTTTCTCAAGTTTTTAGGTCATTTTACAGTATTTCTTAGTTTATCCATTTCATAAATTTAGTTCACTAGTTTTCTGATTTTGGCCTCATTTGTTAATTTAATTGATTTATTTGTTAAGTTTTCTATTCCAAGCCATTTTATACCTACTCACTGAGCTGTGGCCAAATGTAACTGAGTAAAAGAACATTTTTTCATCACAAATGTAACTTACCTGTAGCAAGAATAAAAAAATATTCTGTAAAACTACTCTGAGAAGTACATCTATTTGAAAAAGTACATGTAAAGGAGTAAATGTACGTACTTGAGCATTACCCACCTCTGGCGGTGTTTGACAGATAAATCCAGTGAAATGTTTGTCTTGCAAGATTCTGTAGTTGTTAGCTGCAACTCAAACTAGCAGTCATCCTTTGCGTCTTGGATACTCTGGTTGCCTTTTGTGTATGGCTGTTGCTTCTCTGCACTGTTGCTTTGTGTTGCTTGCGTATATAGTATAAGTTCACACTGGTTTCATCAGCTCCAATATATTCAGAAAGTTTGCCTTTGATATCATGTTAATTGAACTTAATTTTGTAATAAAATCAGCTTCAAACTCAAGTGAAGAGTTGAAGCAGCCATCTGATTTTAATCAGCGTCAGAGCAGAGAGGAAGAGTGCTACCCAGTGTGAGTGTGTGATACATTCTGACATCAGCAGCCCAGACACTGGCACTGTAGTGAAAGGTGTCAGTTGTGTAAAACATTGCTGATATGTAAATTTGCCACAACAATAGAGCCTTTCCCCTGTCTATCTATAGACACAGAAATCTGTTCCATTCCATGAATGACATGCTGCACCATGACACTTGACACATGTGCGACACACACCTCTCGTGCAACTCGTACGGCATTTCCAATCTAGTCCTCCAGGTGTTGTAATGAGACCAATGCAAGGTAACGCATCTGCCATGCACACAAGGGGTAAGCAGTGGGTCTCAGGCCTTAATCAGCTTGTTTAAGCCTTTTTGTTTTTAATTTCAAGAGTTGTGTTAATCATCTACCACTTCGACAGCTTGGATGACTTCAGTTTTAATGGACAATGGTCAAAAAAGTACAAAATAAAACTAAAGGAGTTTTAGTTTTAGGTTGTAATATTTATTATTTTTAATTGGTCAGTCTAAATGTCCCACAGGACTGGTTGTTTGTCTCTATGTGTCAGCACTGCGATGAACTGGTGATTCATCCAGGATGTCCCCCCGCCTTTGTCCTAAGTCACCTGGGTTAGGCTCCAGCGACCTCCCCGACCCTGTGCAAGGATTCAGGGGAAGAAAAAAAATGAATGAACAAAACTAAATGAGAAGGTGTGTCTAAACTTTTCACTGCCAGTGTAAGTAGTGTGTCTGTGTATTTTAGCTATCTTTAAACAAGACAGTATGCACACATTTTTAACAATTAGAATACTGTGAAAAAGTATTTGCCCCCTTCCTAATTTCTGATCTGGTTGTATATTTGTCACTTAAATATTTCAGATCATCAACAAAATTTTAATACTAGACAAATATAACCTGAGTAAATACAAAATGCAGTTCAAGTATTTATGAGTGTGAGCACTTCTATTTGAGTCCTCAGAATTATAAAGTACCACTACTTTTACTTGAGTGTCTGTTTACTCGAGTGTATAACCCTAATGCTCTTGAGCTCGAGATCATGAACTGATGTCCAGACATAATAATGTCTCAGGATTTTCTGTAGAGCAGAGTTCATGGTTCCATCAATTCCATGTTGTTCTGGTTCTTTTGTGACCTCCTGGATGAGTTGCTGATGCATTCTTGGAGTCATTTTGGTCAGCGACTCCTAGAAAGGTTTACCACTGTTTCAAGAGTTCTCCATTTGTGGATAATGGCTCTCACCATGATTCACTGGAATCCCAAAGCCTTAGAAATTACTTCATAACCTTTTACACACTGATAAATGTCAGTGACTTTGTTTCTCCCCTGTTCTTGAATTTCTTTAGATGGTGGCTTTTTGGACTCTTTTATAATTGTCAGACACATTCTGTTTAAGGGATTTTTTTATCCAACATGTCTGGCAGTAATGAGGCTTAGGTGTAGCTAGTGAAAATGAAAGCAGCTTTACTGAACATGTGGTTCATAACAGTCAGTTCAAGAAATACTCGTTTCACACAGAACCAAGTAGGTTTGCATTTTATCTCTGAATAAATGAAATCATTACTTTAAAACTGCATTTTGTATTTATTCAGGTTATCTTTGTCTAATATAATTTTTGTTGATGATCTGAAACATTTAAGTGACAAATACACATAAAAAAATCAGAAATCAGGGAGTAGCAATGTGTTTGATGCACAATCAAGAATAAAAAGGAGTTTATTATGTGAAAAGTCTATATGTAAAACCATCAGTCAGACTTTTACAGCCTATTTTTATGTCTAGAAAATTAATGACATAATTTTTAGAAACATCATTATTAATACTTATAATAATCCCTGTGTAACTAAGCTTCTAATATCAGCTCATGACTCCATTAGATCTAAAACGTGCAGCTGCTGTGAATAATGTATTCCAGGAGAGCCGAGGGAAATCTTTCGGGGAAAAAAAAAGAAAGAAAAAGGGGAGAAAAAAAATCATATAACCTTATTTTTTTCATCCATTTAAACTTTTATTTAAACTTTCAGAGTTATTCTAACAGATTTGATCTGCTGCTGTTCTGTCATCCGTACAGTCTGTTGTGGTAATAGTCAACACGTTAATTTGACTAAGTGTCTCATTGTTATGGATTTATTCAGAGTTCTGAACGCTGCTGAAAGGCAGGGTTTTGTTGGCCAAAAATGCCTGGTGTGTATGCATGCATGAGGATGTTTGTGAGGGTGCAAGAGAGAAAGCGGAGTAAAAATAATGCAGATGTTGGTTAAATCGGCAATCATTTCTTGACATAGTGTTCCAGATGCAATTAGGTAAAGGAGGTGATGTCAACTCACAATATGTGCCAGAACAGTGTGGGTTTGTGTGCTATTTGTTAAACCACTGTTACCTGCTCACACCCTGTTTCTGTGTAATTAAATGATGGAGTACTCACTGGCCACTTTATTAGGTATACTTGCTAACACAAATATCTAATCATCAAATCACATGGCAGCAGACACAGTCAAAACACCCTGCTGAACCTGTTGGTTTGAGTATTTCACAAACTGCTGATCTACTGGGATTTTCACACACAACCGTCTCTAGCATTTACAGAGAATAGTCTGCAAAAAAAGTAAATATCCACTGAGCAACAGTTCTCTGGATGAAATGACCTTGTTGATTCCAGAGGTCAAAGGAAAATGTCCAGACAGGTATGAGCTTGTAGGTTTTGTGACTGAAATTGAACAAATATGAACAGAACAAAAAAGAAGCAAAGTAAATAAAATAAAATAATCAAAAAAGCAAAAATAATCCAAAAGAACAAAATGAACAAACTAACACAAAAAAAACAAAAACAAAAAATATGATTCATGAAAACAGTATGTTTTGTGACTGAGGGAAAAATCAGAATGTTAGTGTACATGAACACACAGATGTATGGACTCAGTAAAATAAAAACACATAGAAACAAGAGCAAATTTGACAAGCAAATTTGAGCAAGAGTCAAAAGAAAATATATCACATATAATGGCTCAGGAGATAGAGCGGGTCGTCCAGTAACCAGAGAGTTGCAGGTTCTAACTCCAGTCAATCCCAGTCATTGTCATTGTGTCTTTGGGCAAGACAATTCAGCCACCTTGCCTTGTATGAATGTGACTGAACGGGGTTGGAGAGGTCGCCGGCGCAGATTGGCAGCCACATTTCCGTCAGTCTGCCCCAGGGCAGCTGTGACTTCAGATGTAGCTTACCATCACCAGTGTGTGACTGCGGAGTGAATGAATAATGGATTCAGTGTAAAAGGCTGTGGGTGTCTTGAAAAGCACTATTTATATCCAATCTATTATTATTCTTAAAATGTATTATTACATGAATATTCAAATGTCAATAAATTGTGCATTGACAACCCTGTGAAAATAACAGGCTTCATATGAATACCTGCTTCTGCACTATTTTTATCTAATCTGCCGTATTATTATTATTCATCATTATAGTAATGTTTAAATGTCAATCAAATGTGCATTGACAAAAATAACAGGATTCAAATGAAGACCTTATTTATATTATTAATCACATTATTAGATTCAGTTTTTGATTCAATTTCTTGGATATTTTGGTCTTAGGCCTTGTCCAATTCTGTTCACATTTTTCATCATTTTTGTCATTTTTGTTTTTTTGTTTTTTTTTTTTTGGATTTTGTTTTTTTCTGTTTTCAGTTTCTGATCCCAGAAAAAGGCTGATAGGTCTGTTGAAATAACTGACATAGGAATTGGAATTTCATGTATTTATGTTCTTGTTTTAATTTCTTGTAGCAAGTTGTTAAAGCGACTTTCCGTATGTAATTGTGACTGTTTTATCATGTGTATGGATGTGGTATTTGTGCATCGGTCTGGACCAGGACACCCCTCAAAAAATATTTTTTATCACAGTGGGTTTTGTTCCTAGTTAACTCTTAAAGACATTCAATAGATAAGACTTTTTAGTGTGCCTAACTTCCCCATATTCATGTTACTTTTCAAATATATTCTAGCAGTTAGCATCATAAAGTCAAAAAATACTTAATTTAACAATGATTTTAGAAAAAAAATCCTTATAAACTTACATGCTGCTTGGCTGTGCAATGGGTGGTCGTCTTATTGGTTAAACCTTAAATAAAGGTTAAATTAAATATAAATTAATAAATGAAAAATTCCAGTTTGTTTGGGTTTTTTTTGTCCAATTCTAGTTATGAAACCTAGGTAAAACAAATAATAATAATAATAATAATACATTTTATTTATATAGCACTTTACATTTGAAACAACAAATCTCAAACTGCTACATGATAATACAAAAATTAAAAAGTCCAGACATGTTGAAGCTTTTTCATTGTTTTGTTCATTTAATTGATTTATTTATATAATTTGATTATTTCAGCTTTCTTGATTATTTTCTTTTTCTTTATCTTGTTTTTTTTTTTTGCCCAAACCCTTACGTACTTTGTTCTTTTTTATTCTGGCTCTTTTGTGCTATCTTTAAAATAATTTTGCTTCTCATTTCCCTTTTTTTGTTTTGCTTCTTTACTGTTCATTTCATTGATTTTTTTTTTTTTGTATATTTTGGTCTGTTTTGTTCATTTTCTTAATCTTGCTATTCATTTGTTTTTTTTTTATCCAATTCTAGTGCTAAATCCTGGGTTAAACAAATAATAATTATTATTATAATGATGATTTTGATTAGTATTACATAAGTAATAAACAATAAAACACACATACAACAACATAAAAAAGTCCAGATATGTTTAAGCATTTTATTATTTTGTTCATTTTGTGTCTTCTTTAATCATTTTTGTTTTCTTGATAATTTTCCTTTCGCTTTCTTCTTGGTCATACCCCTGGCTACTTTGTTCATTGACTTTTATTCTGGCTCTTTATTGTTATCTATCTTGTTCATTTTCTTGACAATGCTGTTTGCCTCTTCATTGTTCATTCCACTGCATATATTATATATATATGTACATAATATGTACATATATATAATATATATGATCATTTGTTTGTTTTTGTTTTTTCAGTTCTAGTAATAAAACAAATGTATATTATTATTATTAATGCTATTATTATTATTATTATTATTATTGTTATTATTAATAATAATATATTAATAATAATAACAATAATAATAATAATAATAATAATACTGTTACACATTATGTTTGAAAAGAAAAATTAAAATGTGCTGCATATGAAAAACAACAAAAACTAATACACTTTTTAACTCTATTTTGGGTTAAACTAATAATAAAACTAATAATACTAATACTACTACTAATAATAATAATAATAATTATTATTATTATTATTATTACTATTATTATTATTATTATTATTATTATTATTAGTTTGTTGCCTATTATTTTTTGGTCAATCTGTAATAAAACTCAGTAAATAAAATTCAGTAATAAAACATGGGAAAATGCAAATAATGAGAACAGTGATACGGAGGAAGAGGAGAAGGAGAATCACAGGGAACACTTTGTCGTCGTTGTGTCTGACTGACTAACACTCTCCCTGGTCACGTACACTCTCCTGTCACAGTGTCCGATCTGTTTCAGCCTCATGGAGAATTTCTTCTGTTTTAGGAATTTCTGCCAACTTTGAGCTGCCGGACAGGTGACTGTGTGATGTAATGCTGTCATTATAATAACTGGATAGTTTGGGGTTAAACACTTTAAATCTAACAGATTTTAACATGAAGTGCATCAAATCATTTTGTGGAGGAACCAAATCATATGTTTAAAGAAAACAAAACTTTAATCTTACATTTTGTTTGTTAGTATAAAACTAGATTTTTAATCATAAAACCTGGGTAAAACAATAATTATTAGAATAAATAATAAATAAATTATAATAGTAAAATAATAAATAATACATTTTATTTCTATAGCACGTTACATTTGAAAAAGTAAATCTCAAAATGTTACATAACAAAAACAACAAAACATGCACATAATGTAGACAAGTACAGACATGTTTAAAAGTTTTTATTGTTTTTTTCATTTTTGTTCATACTTTGTCAATTTTTTATTCTAGCTGTTGTTTGTTATTTTTAAAATTATTTTCCTTTTCATTTCTTTTTTGTTCATTTTCTTGATTATGTTGTGTTTCTTTTTTGCCTCTTTGTTGTTCATTTTACTGATTATTTCGCTTGTTTTTTATTATTTGGTCTGCTTTGTTAATTTCCTTTCTTATTCTGTTCATTTGTTTGTTTCATTGTTTTTGTCCAATTCTGCTTATAAAACCTGGGTAAAACAAATAATTATTAAAAATGTTTATTTATGTAGCACTTCACATTTGAACAAAGAAATCTCAAACTGCTACGTAATAATATAATAATAAGTATCAGTATTATTATTATTATTATTATTATTATTATTATTATTATTGTT
>JAQQAE010003068.1:0-20941 GCA_029823295.1 Pseudamia nigra | reverse complement strand
CTGCAGCCCCCTCCCCCTCGGTGGGAGCAAGTAATCTCGTTGTTGATGGAAACATTTAACAATGACAATAAAAGCTATTCTGATTCTGACCTGCCGCAGATGTTCACATTGACCAAGTCTTCAAGAATGGTTTTAAGTTCATTCCATCTGCTTTTCATACGTCTGAAAGATTTTGTCTTTTTGCATTGAATCCAACCTCTCACCACGTCTCGCTGATGCCAAGCTTACATGTTGCAGCTCTGTTTCCTTCTTCGACAGCCAGGTCGATCACTTTTAACTTGAAGGCTGCATCATATGTTTTCCATGATGAGGGTATGTGCATGAAGTTCAAAATGACTGATTTGAAGAATTTAGTGTGCGTGCGTTGATTTAACCATAATTCGCACAGTTCCATCGGTCCACTGTGACCTGTTCGCTAATTTCATTGCTCTGCATTGGTGGCATGAAGCTAGCTAGCCAGTAAAAGTCATACATTAGCTGCCTCGTTATTTAAGCCACAGGTTCAAAGTGTGAGAAAAAAGCAGCGGCTTAAAGGCCGGAATTTACAGTATATGTCGTTTTATTTTTAATGATTAAAATACACAAATGGTGCACTTTTTACATATTGTTGACAAATGACAGAAATATTAACACATGGCACAGACACCAGGCAAATCAGATTACACTCGTCCTTGTCTGTCTGTGTTTTCAGGCCAGACCTGATTGACATGGAGGCGGTGTCCCGGCAGAGCAACCGTGAGAACCTCGAGCAGGCCTTCGAGATCGCCGAGTCGCTTGGAGTGACGCGACTGCTGGACGCAGAGGGTGAGACGATGTTTAGATGAGTCGATAAATGCCCGAAGGAAATGAGGATGGTCTCTCACTCGCCATGTTTAACGGAGCTCTGTGTTGACGTGGCATTGATCTGCTTTTGTTTTCAGTCGGATGACGTGACCTTTCATTTTTCTTGTCAGATGTGGATGTTCCATCGCCGGATGAGAAGTCGGTCATCACTTACGTCTCCTCTATCTACGATGCCTTTCCCAAGATCCCCGAGGGAGGAGAGGGCATCGGCGCACATGTACGTCACACAAATATTCATACACTTATCTTCATACAGTGGTGCTTGAAAGTTTGTGAACCCCCTTAGAACTTTTGCTATTTCTGTGTAAATATGACCTAAAATCTCATCAGATCTTCACACAATCCTGAGAATAGATTAAACAAAGTTATAGCTGGTCATTTATATCTATTATTGTGTCCCTTCACCTGCTTCCTCATCACATCCTGTGTCCTCTTCGTCTTCAGGAGGTGGATCAGCGCTGGTCTGAGTACCAGTCTCGGTTCTCATCTCTGCTCCAGTGGAGCCGCCAGCACACGGCCCTCATGGCCAACAAAAACTTCCCACAAAACCCTGTGGAACTCAAGGTGAGGTTTCGTAATGGATGGATAGCTTGATAGGGCAGCAGTAGCTCAGGAGGTAGAGCAGGTCGTGTTGGCATGGATCGGCAGCCATGTTTCCATCAATTTGCCCCAGGGTGGCTGTGGCTACTGACGTGTCTTCCCACCACTAGTGTGTGACCTAGGAGTGAATGAATAATGGATTCAGTGTGAAGCGTTTTTGGTTCATTGGTAAAATGGTAAATGGTCTTGCACTTATATAGCGCCTTTCTACCCTATGGCACTCAAAGCGCTTTACACTGCTTTCCATTCACCCAGCCACACACACCAGTGGCACTCACTGGGAGCAATGTGGGGTTCAGTGTCTTGCTGAAGGACACTTTGGCCTGTGGACATGAGAAGCTGGGATTTGAACCGCTAACCCTTCAGCTCCTGGACAACCCGCTCTACCTATTGAGCCACAGCCGCCCCAGTAATTGAAAAGCATTATATAAATCCAATCTATCATTATTATTATGAATAGATAGGTTGGTAGATATTTAACCTGATTCACTCTGATGAATCAGGTTAAATAAATGAAATGAGTGAAACATGGAAAACCACTTGGAGAAATCCACCTAATGAGCATCCAGGGACAGATTGGGAAATTAAAGCTTTTAACCGGTATCGACTCGTGTCTGACCTTCAGTAAATCTGCGCTGATATCGACGTCGTAGCACTGATCTGTTGCCTTTGTTCCTTCAGGCACTTTACAACGAGTACGTCCATTTCAAAGAGACGGAAATCCCCACAAAGGAGATCGAAAAAGGTCACATCGAACACCTCTACAAACTGCTGGAGGTAAGAACGAACACAGGGAGGAAGCGGGCACGGAAATCTGGCACGCAGCGTCAGGGTTGGGAGATATGTGGATAATGAGCATTATCGACACACGTCTATTTTTATTGGGATTATTATCATCATGTAACTATAGCCCTGTTCTGAGTCTACCGCTGCCCTCTATATGAGTCTGAAAAGTCAGAAAGAGGCTGAAACTGCACTGATTAGTGTCTGAATGTGCAGGTGTGGACGTGAGGCAGGAGGCGTTCAGGGACGTCAGGACAACAGACAATCACAGATGTTTCTTTTTCTGTCTTGCCTGTTTTTGTACTTGTCGTTTGTCTTTTTGATTCATGTTACATCGTTTTTGGGTCCGTTTGTATTTGTTCTTCTTCATCATCTGTTTCATTGCATGTTTTTTTGGCATTTTAAATGAAATCTTTTGGACCTGTTTCTATTTTTTGCACCTTTTTAATTTTTGTCTTTTCAGTTTGTTTTTTGCATCTTTTTCATATTTCCTCACTTTTTTCATCACAGTTTTCATATTTCACCTTTTTGAAATGTCAGATATTTGCCTTTTATGACTTTTTTTTCCTTTGTGTGTTTTTTGTGTTCTTGTATCTTTTTTTTGTTTACGCGTGTTGGTTTTGAGTCATGTTTCCTCCTGAAGCAGTGTCATGAAAAGCAGCAAATCATCTGATGAAACAAACACATGATGTTGATAATCGTGTCTTTATTCTCATTCAGCTGATCTTACTGATGGCGATACAAATACTCATAGTTATGGAGTTAGATAATGTCTTTATTTACTTGTTTGTGATGTAGGGGCTAAATGGTCCGTATGGTGAAGTGAATGGTCTCAAGTTTTCTGCAATGGACCGGATTATAAGGCACACCCTAAAAAATTATCCATTTTTGTTTTTTTTTCCATACATAAGGTGCACCGGATTATAAGGTGCATTACACAACTCAGAACTTAGATAAGTCAAACTTTATTAAAAATTAAAAATATTATAAATTAAACATTTATTTCAGGCTTTCCACAATAACAAAAAGTCGTACTAAAGCATTTTTACAGATTTTTGAGCGCCGTGTACCACATACTGACCTCGAACTGATTTTACTGTAAGCACAAACCAGGAAAAATCCATATATAAGGCGCACCGGATTATAAGGCGCTCCTTCGATTTTTGAGAAAATTAAAGGATTTTAAATGCGCCTTCATTGTCCAAAAAATACGGTAGATTTCTGGATATTTGTGATGTTGCAGACAGACAATCGCTGTCCCTGTTTTGTCCTCCAGAACCATCAGAATCACCAAAACCGTAATAACAACCTGGGTTAAAATGCTACAGAGTGTACACAGTGGACTCCATGGCACAGACGGGAAGATGGCGTGACCAGTGATAGCTCACTGTCATTGAAAGCAACAGACACTGAAACAGCTCATTTGATTCAGATATGAGAATCACGAGTATTCGGACATGGTAGAATGAAGGATGGCACTTTGTAGGGACATCTTAGAATTCAATTTAAGTGGATTAGTTCGAGGTACAGTATCTCCCTTTAAATTGCCAGTAAGAGCTCTTTGAGATGCTGCAGGTTTTGAATGACAGTAGAATTAAATAAGTAGAGGTAATTAAGTCAAACAAGTAGTAGAATTATACAACAAAACACTGAAACGGGAAAACCCAACATATACACTATAAAACCTGCTGTATGTGAGAGGTTTGCTGAAGTGCTGAATAAATATGTAAATAATATATACTTGCATACATCTGCAGTGAATGCTGTCGTTCATTTTAATACGAAAAACTGAAATAGCTGAAAATTTTATACATTTTTCACCCAAGCTCATACCAATCAGCCAAAGCAGTCTGATCACTGACAGGTGAAGCAGGAATAATGTCACTTATTTTATTCCAGTGTCTCCTGTGAGTCGGTCGGACATACGTATGAGGCTGCAAGTGAACATTTAGTTCTTGAACTTGATGTATTTGAAACAAAAAAATTGGTGAAAAAGTTTGGCCAATTTTCTGCTTTCGATGCAACTAACTTCAAGGGCTAAGTGTTCACTTGCAGCCTAATACATCCACCCACTGACAAAAGACATTGTAATGATATACGTTATAACTGATTAGTGTCCATCATCCATGATAGAAGCCACATTTGCACTGAGCTACAACGGGAAGCCCCACATTTCTGAATGTTTTATGTGTCGTCGGTGTTTGTAGGTGTGGATCGAGTTCGGGCGTATCAAGCTTCCTCAGGGCCTCCATCCCAACGACCTGGAGGAGGAGTGGGGGAAACTCATCCTGGAGATGCTCGAGAGGGAGAAGGCTCTACGCCCCGCTGTCGAGAGGTACGAACCCAACGCAGGCGCACTGAGACGCCCACTTTTTAAAGGATGTCTGTCAGCTCTAATATTCTGACATGTCTGTGCGTTTTCAGACTGGAGCTGCTGCTTCAAAGAGCCAATAAGATCCAGAACATGGCCCTGGACTGTGAGGAGAAACTGACGCTGGCTAAAAACACCCTCCAGGCTGTGAGTACACACCCTCTTTCACCTTAACGCCCTTTTAATTGTGTCCTACTCTCACGTACACTCGGTGTTGCGGGTGCATGGGTTTCAATATATAATGATAATGAGTCGTTGCGATGAATATTTTTCTTTCATCTCCGTAATAATAAGAACTCAGATTTTGTTTATGCTATCTATAAAATATATGAACAAAATCTTTAAAAATTACAAAATCAGGGAGAAAATGACTCATCTTTTTTGCCTTTTACAGCATTTTCCCCTCTGTTTTGTCGTCTTTTGCATCTTTTATCATATTTTTGTCTTTAAATGTCTTGTTGCATCTTTCTGCCTCATCTTTGTCAGTTGCATCTTTTTTGTGTCTTATACATTGTTTTCAAATTTTTTGCATTTTATGCTATTTTATAATAATAAAATGGCATCTTTCTGAACCCTTCGTGTCACTGGACAGTACTGGAACAGTATGAAACAAATACACAGTTAAATACGTAGCTAAAATAGCAAATGGAGTAAATAAAATAAAACAAAACAAAAACTTATAAAACGCAGCTTAATGTAAAATCTGCTATGATCGTGTTTTGTGTCTTTTTGCACCTTTTTTTTCTTTTATCACATATTTGTCTTTTTTTTTTTTTTGCACTTTCTTGCTGTTTTTGTCTCGCTGCATGTTTTACTGGCAAACTGAAATCATAAATAATCATTTGCTGTATTCGTCTTACCTGAGGACATCATTTACACCCAGGCTAGTCAAACAAATAACGGTGACGTGCGGTTTGCAGGACATGTCTCGGGTGGAGAGCGGCGAGGCTGTGCAGTGTGAGCGAGAGCTGGCCTGTTACCTGCAGGACTGCGAATCCCTGATCAGACAACTCAACCAGGAACTCAAAGTACTCCGAGAGGAGAAGTACTACCAGGTGGAGCAGCTGGCGTTCAGGTCGGTGTGGACGGGATGTGGGTCGGTTTGGTTTGGTCAGAGCTGAGTTCAGGGCCTTTGTGATGTCAGACTTATTTTATGTCAGTCAGTTATGTTCCGTGTTTGAGAAAATAAGGCATCAGTTTACTCCAAAATCCAGGGGAAAAAAAATCACATCAACTACTTTGTTTTACTGCATTTTAGCTTTGCTTCCTTCTTTCTGTTTTGACTGAAAAGTGGCAAATTAAGGAGCAAATCAATAAAATGAACATGAAAATGTGCAAAATTAGATGCAAAAATAGCAAATGATGAACATATTTTTTTAAAAAATAACAAATTATCAGGAAAATAAGGAAGTAAAGAAAACAAAGACAAATGGACGAAATAATCAGCATCAGAGTTTATCAAAATAGGAAGCAAAATGAATTGAAAAGGACAAAATTATCAAGAAAAGTAAGACAGAAGGGAAGGATAAAATAATTTACAAATCAAGAAAATCTGCAAAGCTACACTAATGGTGAACAATGTGTACTTTTTTTGGATTTCACTAAAATGATGCCAAACCATGTTCTGCATATACAGTACATACATAAAAAAGAGCAAAATTATCAGGAGCATGAACAAAAATGAACAAAATAATCAGGAAAATTTACAAAACTAAACCAGATAAGAAGCTAAATGAATTGAAATGAACTGAATAATCAAGAAAATGAACAAAAATACACAAAATAACATAAAAAAAATTAAATACAATATCAACCAAATATGAACAAAATAATCATAGATACATAAAGAAAATAAAGAAATGAACAAAATAGTAAACATTAACAAAATACTGGGTTAGATGGTGGAAAATGACTCAAGAAAATGTGGACAAATGTGCATAAATTAGCTGTAACCTGAACAAAATGAACATAATATCCACATGTCATTTGATTTACTAAGCATGTTAAGTCAACGACAACCACTGCAGTGAAAACCCGACATTAAATTGTCCTCTGGTGCTGTGTGGTGTCTCTCAGAGTGTCTTGCCTCCAGGAGGAGCTGGTCTCCCTCAGGCTGCAGTGCTCCAGCGTCTACAGGAAAGGTCACTTCTCCCAGGCCCTCGGCAGCACCGGGGCAGAGTTCACGAGCCAGCGGGCCACCGACACCGGCCTCTCGCTGGGACAGACTCTACTGGGAGCTGTGGGAGCGGTGGGAGCAGTGGGAGCTGCTCTCCTGAGGAGACCCATGGCTCGGTCCCAACTGGTGGCCATGTCTTCATCAGAGGACGAAGGAAGCCTCAGGTTCATCTACGAGCTGCTCGGATGGGTGGAGGAGACACAGGTCTGTGTACGGAACAGGTGGTTTACACTGACATGAAGCACTTTGCTGGATCTGAGAAATAATGCAGACTTGCTATAGTGGCAAAAAAATCAACTTGGAGAGTGCCTACCACCGCCAAGGACGCACAGCCCCTCCCCATCCCCACATGAACTGTAATGTACAAAACAAACCCAAAAATAGCACCAGAGTTAAATTAGCGTCTGTGTTCCCTCAGATCTTTGACTGCAGTGAAACGCAACACATCCACTAGATTTACCTGATCAGATTACTGTAGTTTTCTTCACTGTATTTACTGTGTGCTCTATTAGACAGTGTGCTAACTAGTAGCATGCTAGCTCATGTGTTACTGTGTGTATAGCTCTTGATTTTGTTTTTTTTTTTTTGCTTAATTAGCAAAATGCTTATTTTCTTATTTTATACATTTTTTTAGCATTTTTATTCAATTACTGGATAATTTTGCTAATTTATTATTCATTTTGGTTCACTTTTTAATAATTTTATTCAGTTTTTTGTTCATTTCTGTTCATGTAGTGCACAAAAAAATTAGATCAGAATGAACAAAATAAGTTTGGGTTCTATTCTAATCCATGTTATGTTATTTTCCACTTACAGAAAAACATAATAAATTCTGTTTTATGTGGATTCATATGCAGTTAAAAAAATGAAATACAGTATTTTGGCAGGTTACATTTCTTCCTGTGTTTGGGTCTAAAGAAGATGCCAGATTTCTCTTTTATTATTGAATTTAACGTCAGTGAAAATCATAATACAATACAATAAAATATACAAATTTATTAGAAGCCGAAAAACATCATTTCAGATCAATGATTGGTAAAAATAAAAAAAAAAAAATGACGTAGTTAAAAGAATGGATAAAAATCTGTGTTGTATTTTTTAGTATTTTTGCAGGTTTGAAAATGAAAGTGATGTGTTTGTTCTGACCCTGCAGTGAGTCTTTGTTTTTGTGTTTCAGGATTTGTTGGAGGGAGCTGAATGGGGCGCAGACCTTCCCTCGGTGGAAAAGAACCTGCAAGAGCACAACAGCATTCACACTGCAGTAGAAGATTTAATGAGCAGTCTGCAGGAGGCGCGCGGCTACGAGGTAAACGTCAAGTATCACACATGATCCCATAAAGGGTTAAATAAAGTTTATTCCGTTCTATTCTATTCTACAACACATACAGTACAGGTTTTCTGCCGCGTGAATTAAAGATGATGCTCTGTTTTGTTCCCTGAAGGCAAAAGTGTCTCCAAATTTCAAGAGCAGTTACTCAGAAACCCTGGCGAAGCTGGAGCATCAGTACTGCAAACTACTGGTCAGTCTCATTTCAGACTCTGTTGGTGGGAATGCAGCTTTGTTTCAGTTAATCCCATTAATGCATGACAAGACTTTCATGGTTACAGTCCTGCATCTGTTCCTTCTTTTGTTCTTTACCTAAACCCCCCATTCCCTCCTTTTATTTACTTTCTCCCTCTCTCACACTGTTTTCTGATACAAATTCGACTCGATGTGTGTCATCAGCTGACACTTTGGGCATTAAATCCTGCCTCGTAGCCATGGTTTTGCGTCTTCCGTAGTTTTTTTTTAAAATTGATTTTATTTCAACATTGACTTTTTTCTCCAAATTGAGCAAAATATGCATTTGAACAGATTGAGAGTGATTTTATTTTATTTTTTTAAACAGAGGTTGTGGCTAGACGAGCGCATCGCCTGATATTTTGACACTAAAAAATGAAAAAATGATAAATAACTGAGGTTTTGGTTGGCAAAATGCCCCTGGACAGACTTAAGGTTCATTGACTCATGTTCAAAGACAGCAAATGAAATAGAGGTGTTTAGTATCATTTTATTTCTGTAGCACTTAATGATTTTCCATCTCATCAATGTCATACAACAGCTCATTTCTGTTTAATATCACTTCCTGTGTCCTTAAACGCACCGTGGGTAAACCCCCGTCAGCTCGATCAGTTTGTTTTCCCTCTGTTCTTGTGATTAGCGTGACGATGCTGTTGTTTGTGTCGTTGCCATAGGAACATTCGTCATGGCGCCTGCGGAGCCTGGAGAGCCTGCAAGCGTTTGTGTCGCACTGCACTGAGGAGCTGATCTGGCTCAACGAGAGGGAGGAAGAGGAAATCGCCTATGATTGGAGCGACAACAACACCAACATGAACGCCAAGCGGGAGCTGTACAGTGTGAGTGAACGGAGGGGGATCCATTACACCGACGCCGCCACTGTCGGGGGTTAAAATGGAACAGCCTGGGGATAATGTATGCATTTTCAGATATACGAACAGCACTACTTATTTCCTCTGAGACCCACATCATAAAATTTAGAGGTTTAAAAAGACATAAATACTAATGAATCAAATGGTCACAAAATAATCAAGGAAATGAGGTAAAGTGAAAGACGCAGGACCAGTCATTGTGTCTCTTGGTGATTTTGAGCATGCACTGACTTTCACAACAAAATCACAATTAAATTGAGATCACTGAAACAAAACCCAAGTTGTTATCATGACAGAGAGAAAAGATATTTTGTCAAGGTAAATCATCAGCATTAAATATTTGCCATCGGTCTGAATCGCGGTAGAGTCGATCTTAATTGCACACATTTTCCACTGCAGGCTCATCCTCTGACGATGCTCCTCTTCCTGTTCTGTTTGTAGGAAATGAGGTTAGAGCTGGATGAAAAACAAGAAGTGATGCGATCCCTCCAAGAAACGGCGAGTTGTCTGTGTCAGGAGAATCATCCAGCTAAACAGACAGTGGAGGTGAGTCTGTCCGTAAACCTGTCCGTGTCTGCTTGTCGGAGGGGAAAACGGTGGACATGCGTTTTTATGGAACGCTTCATTACCAGTGTATCCACCTAGTAACTGATGCTGGTGCTGTTGCCATGGTAACAACCCCAGGCTCAGTTACCAGCGTATTCACCCACTAACTGATGCTGGTGTCTTTGCCATTGTAATGACACCAGCCTCAGTTACCATTGTATCCACCAGGTAACTGATGCTGGTACCGTTGCCATGGTAACCAGCGCAGATAAACAAGGCTCGACACAGATCTGATCAGATCCGCAAACAGATCTGATTTTCATGCAGCCTTATGACCCTCAATGGTGTCTTTTTCATTTTTTAGTTTCCCCACATACTTTTGAGTTGATTGGATGTTGATTTATTTCACCTTTGTCAGTGCACATTGTTTAGTGCACAACAGCAAAATGAAGTTTACCATCTAGAGAAATGAGAAATGCATGGCATGAAGTATAGTGTGCATGTATAAACTGTAATAATGATCATTTTGCCTAAGATCTCAAAAGGAATTCAACTCTCCCTGGAGTCCGAACCCCATGCAATTTAAAGTATGTTTTAAACACAATAGATGTATAAGAATGAATGATAAATCAGCATATGAAGTTTGCAACTCATTTTTGTCAAAATGAGTAAAAAAAAAAAAAAAACAGTTAAACAGCAAGATGATAAGGAATAAAATAACACAAATAAACAAAATAATCAAGAAAATTAAGAAAATCCAAGATGATCAAAATAATCTGATCAAAATAGTCCAGGGAATGAATAAAATTGATGCAAAGAGCATCTGCAAAAATCAAGGAAAAAATGTGTGAAACAGTTAAAATACTGAAAGTGGATACAATAAATGAACAAAATATTCACAAAATAATCAAGAAAATGAACAAAGATTGTCAAATGCATTTCACATAATTTGCAAAAATGATAAATAAAATAAGAATTTATAAATAAGCAAAATGGTCAACAGGACAAACATTTAAAAATTAACCAAATAATAACTAACAAAAATGAGCGAAAATCAAACTGACCCTAAATTATCAAAAATTAACCAAAGTATCCATTGAATGATAAAATAATAAATAAATTTAACAAAGATGAACAAAATGATCAACAAGATGAAGAAAAAGGAAAGAATATAAAGTACTGAAAATACCACAAAGTCAACAAAAATTTAAAAAGAAAATAAACAAAATGAGCAAAAATTAACTTAAAATGTACAAAACAGTCAAGAAAATTAACAAATTATTCGCAAAATGAAGAAAATATTTCATAAGATGAACAAACATTTTCACATGTAATACACAAATTGAACAACAAAAAAACAATCCAAAATGAAGAACATAATAAATGAACAAAAATTAAGAAAAAAATGAATGAATGTACTAAATAAAAAAGACGCAGTAGCTACGAAGGTCCTACTTGTTCCATCTCTGCAGGTGAGTGGAGATGTTGTACACACCTGTCAATCAAAGCCAACTGTGTTTAAAAAGTGGTCAAAATGAACAAAATGAAAAGCTTCTAGACAAGCATAAATGATCAAGAAATAAATAAATGAACAAAATGATGTACTAAATGAACAAAATATCCACAAAATGAACAAAAAAAATTTCAAAAATATGACAAAAAGGAATAAACAAACCCAACGAAGCAGCCTCCACAACTACGTTTTGGAATCCCTGGTTTTGTTCATTTGTATTTAACGCTAATATGACAAAATGTTGTGTCTCTTCCTTCCACCCTTACGTGTGTGTGTGTGCAGGCGTACAGTGCAGCCCTGCAGACCCAGTGGCAGTGGGTGAACCAGCTGTGTGTGTGTGTCGAGCGTCATCTCAAAGATAATACCACATACTTCCAGGTGAGAAACTCACCATGCGCTACTATCATCGTCGTCTTTTTTTTTTTATTACATGTCTGTGAAAACCCTAACCCCTTCTGTTCTTACCTTTTCTGCCAGTTTATGAGCGATGCTCGGGACTGTGAGTCGTACCTGCGGCAGCTCCAGGAAACCATCAAGAGACAGTACACGTGTGATAAAAACAGCAGACTGAGCAAACTAGAAGACCTGTTGCAGGACTCCATGGTACGTCGTCATTCTTCTCCCTAACTCCCGTTTTCAGGTATTCCTCGCTAGTTCCTCCTTTATCCTCCAGAACTGCTTGAATTCTTGAAGGCATAGATTCAACATGGTGCTGAAACATTCCTCATAGGTTTTGATTCATATTGACATGGCAACATCACACAATTCCTGCAGATTTATTGGATTGAGATGAGGTGACTGTGGAGGCCACTGGAGTACAGTTAACTCACTGTCACGGTCAACCAGTTTGAGATCATTTGAGCTTTGCAACATGGTCAACGATCCTCTGTGGTCATAAAGCGATAAACGTGAGCAGCAACCAAGGGGCAACGGCCGGGACTGTTCAATGAGGCCAATGCAGAAGTAACTTTAAGTTGTAATCCCACCTCTTGGCCGCTGGGGAACCGATCGTCCGGCTCCAAGAAGCTTTTTTCCCGTAGAGATAGATGTGAAAATGCTACAGTAAGTGAATACATTTTTTCATGGGTCACCATGGTCTGAAACGTTTTATTTGGATCCTCTAAGTAACGTGATGGTTCATCTTTAACCTTTTGCTTCGTTATTAAGATATTACAGCAAATAATCCAACAAATCACTGCCATGGAGGGTTTGATTGACATGTCGCTATAGTAACAGCTCGGTAGTGAAGTAGGACTGATTCGGACCTTCGTATCTTCTATTTATTCATAGTTATATATGACATACACTCGACTGCAGCTGTGGATAAGTGTTTACACGAACAACACCGTAATATGACTTTGTTCGACACTGCGTGGTGAATTTTTACCGCATCAGTATGCTAGTGGCTAATAGCTTCCCATGAGTCCCCTGGCATGAACACTTCATAAGCCCCGCTACTGTTCATTCAAATATGGTTGCATCCTGTTTTTGGCTCCAATATGCCATCCAGGAAGTGTCCACCAGATTGACCTCAAAACGACCCTTCAGAAACTAATGGGTGACGTCACAGTCACTTTGTCCAGTTGTATATACAATCTATGGCAGCAACAATACTCAGGTAGGCTGTGGTGTTTAAGCAATGCCCAGTTGCTTCTGAGGGGTCCAAATTGTGTCAGATCCATGCTGTCATGTTGTTTATGCCAAGTTCTGACCCGACCATCTGAATGTCACAGCAGAAATCGAGACTCATCAGTCCAGGCAACGTATTTCCAATCTGCTATTGTTCAGTTTTGATGCACGTGTGTGAATTGTAGCCTCAGATTTCTGTTCTTGGCTGACAGCAGTGGCACCCTGAGTGATCTTCTGCTGCTCAAGGTTGGATGTGTCGTGCGTTCACAGATGGTATTCTGCATACCTCGGTTGTAACCAGTGGTCATGCGTACTGTTGCCTTTCTGTTACTTTGAATCAGTCTGACCATTCTCGTCTGGCATTAACAAGGCATTTTCACCCTGACAACTGACGCTCACTGGATATTTTCACTTTTGCAGACTGCCACTACTGATTAAATATTTGTGTTAACAAACAATTGTACAGGTGTATCTAAAGTGGCCAGTGAGTGTTTAGGCATAAACATGGGTCCCAGGATTATCACTTTACTCTGTTCTAGAGCATAAAAATGTAACTCGGACAGTTGTAGAAGGTTTTCAGAATGACTGTTGCTTTAAAATGCCCTAAATAAAGCACAGTCATGTAGGTGGGATAAAGAGTTAAAAGTACCTTATCTAAATTTTGCTATTGTCCTTTAGCACGTGAATGAAGTCTGCAAGGTTTGACAATGAGCATGTATGATCAGTAATATGTGATGTCTCCATGCTGCCACCTGGTGTGCAGAGTGTGGACACGGAATAAGTGACTCGCTGAAAAGAGGAATAAAGCATCTTTATTGTAAACTTTTACGTGAAATAGAGGCCTAAAGCGTTTGCAGAGCAGTGACCTCCTGATTGTTGCTGTGCTACGGGCAGCTGCAGCGCCGCATGACAGGGTGAAGTCATCTGTTAGAGAGTGCCATCGCTGAATCATTCCCCCCCCGTGGCACTTTGAGAAACTGCCATATTCACGCCTTCCACACACAGAAACACACACCTCTGACTTTAAGCAGATGGCAGCGTTAGTCTGGGCCAACCTCCACAGGCCAAAGGAGGAAACGCTGTGTCCAGTAAAGATCTGTGTCACAAACAGCTGCTCCTTTCACAGATACACGTAAATAAAGCCACTTCCAATCCGTATCTGTTTTCACACAACTGTCTGTTACAGTGGGTCTGCATTTGTCAGCCTCCTTCACTTTGTATATGTGTGTTAATCAGTTTCTGGTTCGCTACGCTGCATCCCTCTGTATGGGGAAACATAATCCTGCACTGACGCTTCTTCATAACACAACACGTCTGAACTTATTGTGTGAATCAGCTGATAACAGACACGGGGATATTAATGGAGCCTTTTCACTCTTTTTCAGCTTAACATTAGAGTTTTAGCTCTTTTCTCCTCCTTTTCATTCAGCTCATAATCAGTCGAGTGTGCGCCTTGTTACTAGGTTTTTCTTTTCTATTCTCACTGGTTTTAAAGGTCATACATGTTACCTGTCAGCGAAACAAGATTAAGTACATCCTGTAACAATGGGTTGTGAAAAAATACCGCACTTGACCTAAGTAACACATTTCACTGGTGTTTCATAGTGGACCCCATATTGGCTATTGCTCTTAGTATGAAGAGCCTTATGAAAGCAATCAGAATGTAGTCATATTTACCTTTACAGATATTTAATTTAGTATCATATTTATCTAACTAATACAGCCAAATCAAGAGGCTCCATGTGAAAAGTTGAGATTTTTGTCTTTTGTCCTGCACATCCAGCCAAAATTTGAGACTTTGTGCTAAACCAGGGGTTTTTAATGCAGTGGTCCATGAAGGCGTTGTAAGTGGTCCCCGGCTTTGTGTAGTGACAATGAAATCTTTCAAGCAGAGTGTTATTTGTTTCTCAAAATAGGTTGGTGGAGGAATTATATTTATTTTTGTTGGACACCAGAGTGTATGGCTGCTTGCGTCGTTAGTGTATTGTGCTGCTGACATGCTTCACTGCACATGGAGACTCAGTTTGAAGAAAACTGGATCAAGTGTTATTCCAACAATACACAAAGAGTGCATATAGATCTTAGGGAGTGGCATACAAACCCTATAAAAAGAATGAAAAAGGCCCCCATTTACATTTTTGTATTGTATTGTTCAAGCCAAAATGCCGCGACTTTCAAAGGATGAGTCACGATGTGATAGTCCGGTTTCCCCCATCATTAAATATACAGTGGAACCCCGGATTACAAGTTTAATTCATTCCAGGATAGAGCTCGTAAAGCGGCAAACTTGTGACTCAGGACTGATTTTCCCATAAGAATACATGTAAAGCTATTTAATCCAAGACCCAAGAAAACTCCCATACATGCATAGCTGTACGTGCATGTAGGGTGTCTGGAAAAGAATGTTTATTTATTTATTATTCTATGGAAAGGAAGTTATGTTAATTCCCTCCCTCCTCCGCCATCAAGCCTCCTTCGCCTACAGACGGCTGCAGGCGAAGGAGGCTTGATGGCAGAGGAGGGAGGGAAGCAGAGAATTGATGTACACCTACTAAACGTAAAGAGCAAATTTAATCTAAAAAAGACCTTTAACACTGTTTTTATGATTTTTTTTTTTTTTTTCAGAGGACTCACAAACAATTTTACTCAGAACCCGATTTTTTTGCACGTGAGCCGGTACAAAAATATGCTTGATTTTCTCCAGGTAACCTGAAAAATTCATAAGCCGATGCGCTCATAAACCAGGGAACCACTGTATATACATTAAGTTGTGTATGGGTTACATGGTAACCTTAAATGAATGTGCATACAAAGATGAATAAAATTCTATTTAAAAAAATTATTCTTCATTTGGACAGCATTTGATTTCATGTGTTTTTGCTGTATTTCGGGCACTGGTTTGGAAGTGACGTCAATCTGACATTGGCTTTTAAATGGTCTCTTTATACAGTAATAACCTCAATACCTAATTGTCTTTATACAATACTTTGGTACCGAACATTGTTACAAAAGAAACGTATTTCTACAGATGTAAAATGTCCTAATACACCACATTTCAGTGCATAATTGGATTCAGTCTGGAAATGTGAAACTGATCAGACATATTTAGTCTAATTTTTCCAGGAAATTTATAGCCAACTTCGCTCTCTTATATTGTCATTTAGTAAATTGACAATATAGTATATATTTGTGTATATTGTCATTTTTTTGTCATTTAACTCATTATTGTCATTTAGTACAGTAACAATAATTGGTAATCCCTCAGGCACTCACAGTTTAATTCACTTGTGTATTATAAATTCTGAGCACATTAATCGAGGTGTTATTTTAATGCTGACTGCAGCGAACATCATCTCGGTGTGAAATTCGTTTCTTGGGTGTAATGTATGACGTGATTAGCGCTGCAGCCTCGTTGGCTGCTCGGTTTGTTTCAATCTTTCTCAAACTATTCAACTATTCCATTTATCCCTTTATTGCCATCCCATTCGCTGTGTCCTGTCCCTCTGTAACGAATACTTAATGGATCTCTGCTGGGGGAGAGATGGAAATGAAATGTAATTCTCCCTGTCAGAGTAAAGAGCATGCAGATAAATGTTTAATGTTGGCACGCAGGCTAACACGAGCAGCTGAGTCAGAAGAAAGTGCAGTCCACTCATTTCACAGAGAAACGGCTATAACCATGAATTATATACTGCATCAGTGTGCAGTTTGTTTTATAATAGTAGCTCTGAGATTGGCAGAATTACAATCAACTGTATTTATTCTGTTCTGGGAAATTCATATGATCACACAGATCAACAGTACACTGCAAAATTTTTTCCAGATCACTTTCCATCCAGATATTTTTGACAAACTGCATAATTTTCTCATTTGTCACCTACTATCTACTACTTGCTGTTTTTGGCCAAAATCAACGTGGTAGTAGTAAAAAATATATCATTTCAAACAGAGCCTTAGCAAACTAGGGCCATTAGGCGTGTTTTAGTGCTGGCGGTGTCATGTTTCCATTCCAATCCTATGGAACTCAGTGTTTTCCCTGCTGGTAAATGATCTTGCGCTTACATAGCGTCTTTCCACCCGACCGTACTCAAAGTGCTTTACACTGCTTCCTATTCACTCACACAGTCACACACCAGTGACACTCACTGGGAGCAACTTGGGGGTCAGTGTCTGGCTCAAGGACACTTCGGCCTGCAGACATGAGAGGCCAGGGATCGAACTGCTAACCTTCCGTGCTACCTACTGAGCCACAGCCGCCCCAAAAAGTGACTAGCTCGGCTCACGTTGTATCACTGGCTGATTACTGACAGTTTAATCACTTTTTCTTTTAGGAGGAGAAGGAGCAGCTGATCGAGTACCGGAGTACGGTGGCAAGCCTGGTGGGTCGGGCCAAGACAGTGGTTCAGCTCCGCCCCCGCAGTGCAGAGAGCACCGTGGCGGCCACCACACCCATCAAAGCCATCTGCGACTACAGACAGATAGAGGTAAATACACACCATACACCAAACATTACAGACATGATTAATAGTGGATGTGCGCTTCCTCTGCAACCTGTCAATGAACCACTGCTAGAGGTTGTCAGACAAAACATGTGCAGGGGAAGTAACTAAAGTTTAGAATATTCAGTCCAAGCTTCCACGACTCCGGTTTGCAACCCTCACCTCCAGCCACCTGCTCCTCCCTGCACTTTCTCTCCAAGTTCCTCCCACAACCACAATGGCATTTCTATTTTAGCATACTAGATGGATGAAAACATCTGTTTGTCAGCATCAGGGCTCAATTTTGATGAACAGCAATGCTCAATTTTCACTCTGGATCAGCATAATATGTGTGATCCTGAATTTCTCATTGACATCGTTCCCCCAATAGTCAGTCTTTGCCTTTGGTCTCCTCAGAAGTCTCAGTCTGGATCTTTGCAAACGGCCAAAAATAGTCACGCAACTTAAGAAACGAATAACCGGACGAGGTCTACTGAAGTCATGAACGGATTCTTCTCTCTGTGCTACTTTATGCATCACTGTGTCTCATTCTCAGCTGTGATGCCTTCAGGGACTCTAAAAGCTCATCATTTATACATCGATCCAGTCCATTTACAGGTGCAGTTCAAAACCAGCACCTTATACGCCTACCACGGCTGTGCAGATCTATTCTATGTCTGCTGTGTTAGAGTCAGCTGTTGCATCCAGGTGAAACATGCAACACCTGAGAAAAGACAAATCAATGTGAAAACAGGAGAAGAAATCAACTAGTGTGTGCTTATTTTCTCACATATGTTTCGAGGAATAAGTCTTTCTTTCCCAAAAACCCTGGAACCTTTTTTAGTTGTGTTTTTTTTTAATTGTTTGATAGTTTTGGGCTGTTGTTGTTCATTTTAATTAATATGTTATTCATTTTTATGATATTTGGTTCAGTGTTTAATTATTTAGTTAATTTTTTCTTGTTGCACTGATATATTTTTGGTCTATCCTTGTTCATTTTTGTGAATATTGTGTTCCAGCTTCTTTTGATTATTTTGTTGATTTTTGTTTTAATTTTGTTGATTATTTGGTTCATTTTTTTAAATAAATTTTCTTTGCAATTTTGTTAGTAATTTTATTCAGTTTTTATTCATTTTATTCATTTGTTTATTTTCATGATATTTCAGTTCCATATTGACCAGTGCAAACACAGTATGCCTTTCATGTTTTTATTTCAGTGATTGATAAGATATTTTTTCTTATTTCATTTATTAGTTTTTGGCATTTATATTAATTTGCTAGATTATATTGTTCTCTATTTTGCACATTTCGTTTATCTTTGTAATTTGTACTCATGATTTTGTTCATTTTTTTTGTTCATTTTAATACATTTTCTGAGGTATTTTTGATCATTTTTTTTGTTTGCTTTGTTGATTATTTTGTTAATTTGTTCATTTCATTGATTATTTTGATAATTTTGCTTCATTTTGTTGATGGTCTTGTTCATTTTTGTTGCACCAGTATACCGTGAGAAACCCACAGTACACTGCAACATTGAATTAAAATTGACAAAAAGTCAAATCTTCATTCTTACAGGCTACGTCTTTTAAAGAGTCTTAAAATATGATATGTGGATTCATTTTGAATAAAATGTAAAAGTTCAGTAAATGGCAGCTCAATATGTACTCTTCTAAGTTTGGGTTCACGAGGAGACACCACATTTATCTTTTAGCATTTATCCACTGCCTGAAGTAATCTTTCTCTCCTTCACTTTCCTGTGTCTTCTCCTCTCTCTCCATGCCCTGGTGTTTCTTTTTTACCTCCTCCCCGTCTCACTCCCCTCGTCCTCCTCTTCCCCTTACCTTCCTCTCGTCTGTCGGCTGGGCTGGCAAGACAAACGTTCAGGTATAGCTGCTGATATTCTCCCTCTTTCACCTCAGACTCTTACACTGCACACACTGTACTGCCCTGGTTGCACCTCACTTATCCGCTGATTTCAGCCATGTATGCCTAGTCACTCGTGTGATCTGTGGTCACTGTGAATCTCCTAAAGTTTCTTTAGCATTAGACAGTAGGTGTATACAATGTATTTTGTAGAAAATTGCAAAAAAAGGTAAGGTAAAGAGTTGTTGTCTGGCCAGAATCTTCATATTCTATATCGATGAAGACTGTTCAAACCAGTTTATACTTCCTCCTTCAGCGTACACAGGAGGCAGTTGAAATCAGTATATAATATTTTTGATCTCAAGCTGTTTCACATAGTCTGACTAGTGCATGAGCTATCTTTCCATTCAGAAGTTCAGAATTTTGCGTCAAACTGTGAGGCGAGAAATTATGTGTGGTGACTGTACAGCTGTCCAAATGCACGTGTTAGGACAAATGATCTTACCTCCCCAAGTTTCGCGTTACAGAAGGGCACCAGGCAGGGTGGCCCACTCTCTCCCTCACTTTTTGTTATATTTATTGAGCCATTGGCAGCAGCAATCCGGCAAACTGTAGATAAAATAAGCCTTTCTGCAAACGATTTATTTTTTTCCTTAAGAACTCACAAACCTCTCTTGTAAACACGATCACACTCATTGATGAGTTCACCTCTCTAATTACTCCATCAACTGGAGTAAATCAAAAGTTATGCCTCTGAACTGTAACTTTCAAAGTACATTCTCCACCCCACTGCAGCCAGATAACATTACATATTTAGGTATAAATTTTTCCACCAGGTTCTTGGATTTGGTCAGATTTAACCATATTCCTGTACTAAGGAGGATGGAAGACGACCTCACTCATTGGAGAAACTTGCCCATACTTCCCTTATGGGAAGAGTTGCTGCAATTAAAATGACGGTTTTGCCCAAAATGGACTATTTGTTTTCAATGATTATAAGTAAACCCCCTACCACATGGTTTAAAACACTAGATTGTAACATGTCCAAATTCTTATGGAAAAGCAAACCATCACAGATTAGTTTAAAAACTTTACAAAAGTCAAAGTGGGCTTGACTTGCCAAACTTCCATCACTATTTTTTGGCCAGCAGGTTGCAATATGTTTCAAAGTGGATCAAAACAAACCCATTACATAGCCCATGGTTGGGCTTCGAACAATTTCAATTCAATTCTATTCTATTTGTATAGCGCCAATCATAATCACTGATTGTCTCTAGGCGCTTCACAATTTGAGGCTGAGACCTCATGACTATTCAGTGGAAAAGTAAATATTTGTGATTTACCTTTCATTAGCACCAGCATCAAGCATCATAACTGCTTCAAAAACCTTAATATTAATACCTCCCTGACAGCCTGGTGGGAATTTTTAAAAATAACTGGACCTTCACTTATCCCATGCAAATTTACACCCATTAGGAACATTCCAGATATCTGTCAACAACATAGGTTTGAAGTCTTGTTCTTTATTCAAGCTTCATCCATCCATCTTCTACCACTTATCCGTGGGGTCGGGTCGCGGGGGCAGCAGCTTGAGCAGGGAATCCCAGACCTTCCTCTCCCCAGCCACATCACCCAGCTCATCTGGGGGGACCCCGAGGTGGTCCCAGGCCAGCCGAGAGACATAGTCCCTCCAGCGTGTCCTGGGCCTT
>JAQQAE010003067.1:0-20944 GCA_029823295.1 Pseudamia nigra | reverse complement strand
AATCATAATACCGTGAAACCGTGATATTTTTGCCCAAGGTTATCATACCGTCAGAATCTCATACCGGCCCATGCCTAATCGTAGCAATACCTTTGACTATTAATCACTTATTCACTTAAATGTCATTATGTCAACCTCACTGAGTAGAAGATGACAAAGGTTCTTTCATGATGTTGTGGAAAAGAAGACATTTTTCCAGGCTTCGGTCTGACCAGCAATTACAGCTGTCAGTCAGTATTTAACCACCTCCCTGGCTAAAAACCCTTGATTGGACAATTTTCTACAGCCAGTCCACAAAAGGGGGTTGAATTCTTGTTTCCTTTCTATAATTGCGGACATTTTGCCCAATGATACCATAAAGCACTGCACTGAAAGTAGCAAAGCCAAGTTTTATATTTCACCTTCACAGACTTCTTATGTCTTATGTTACATATTTTGTTACATATACTTATATTCAATACAATTGCCAAACCTTGAGGAGAACTGATGTATTTTGTTTGTTTTAGGTCTTGACACCAGTAGAGCTGCCTCCTCTGGCTCTGGCATCCAAACAGGAAATATCCAAAACGGCCACGTTTACTCCTCCGTCCACAGCTGTTAAAGGCCTCCGTTCTGTCCAAACTGTCCCTGTTCTTACAAACCCAGTGTCCGCATCAGTTTCTCTGGTTTCTTCCAAAGCTACTGAGCCACTGGAGGATGATGTTGATGAAGAACTGGATCTGCTGCTTACCTTACAGAAACCAGAGTCAGGGGTTTCAGGAAACCAGAGCGCCATTGTTACAGATGAGAACTCCGAATCAGAAATAGGTGAGTTGTTTAGAATGACTAGGAATTTTACCCTTAGATACATATGTGACTGAACCCTACACTCTTCCATAAGTGGATTAAAAATGACCTGCGTTAGAACCAGTGTCTTTTTTTTTTGCCACCTGTGTCATTTTGGTTAATAATAATTTGTATTATATTTTGGTCCACAGAAGAACGCTTTCATGTTAATAATGTTCATGAAATATTTTTATTTTTGATTTTGTTTTTAACATCTTGAAAATTGGAAAAGAAATACACAACAGCAATAAGTCAACATCCATTTTGCAAGTGTGTGGTGAGAGTATGTACGTGTGTGGTGAGAGTATGTACGTATGTGTGTGGTGAGAGTATGCCTGTGTGAAGCCTTTTTTCTCCTGACTGGGCTGAAGAACCCCCTATCCCAAACTAACCCCACGAGAAGTGTTCATCTTCCCACACTACATGCCTCAACCAAATGTGGTGCAAATTGGAGCAGTAGTTTTTGTATAATCCTGCTTCGAGATGCATGCACAGACAAAAATATCTTAGAAATGTGGGAACATAGGGATAACCCACCTAGCTGCCATGCCATGTGAGAATGTTCTCAATTACAAGCAAACCTATTGATCAGCATGTAGCTACGCATATAAATAAATGCGCACACACACATACAGAAATGTTAGCTTGACTAGCAGGTTAATTGCGCAGGTTATAAAACAGGCAGAATCGATGAGTCTTTCACACAGTCGTCATGACTAACACACACACAGTACATACAGTAATGTTCACTAGCTCAGTTAGCTAGAGTGTGTTAATTTGCTGAAAGATGATGACCCGCACACATATTTCTGAAGTGAAAAATGAAGATAATACTTATATGTATCAGATTTTGCTGTGTAATCTTTTGAAGGGGTGACATTTAGTTTGTGTGGTCCACAATATATATTCGTAACAGTCACAGTTGAATCAAGAAATTCCACAGGAAATGAGTGCAGGTCATTTTTGACCCACTTGGGGTAGTATTACACTAAAAATGTAAATGGCATGATATCAATAAAATGTTTTTTGAGGAATACCTGGAACATGAAATGACAAAACATTTTCATTACAAAGATATTGCACTTAAAACACCTCACAGGGTCATTTTTGACCCATTTTTGCATCTAAGAGTTGCCAAGCATATAGATATAAATGACCCAAACCTAAAAGATCATTGCAAGTTAATATACATAGGATTTCCATGTCTTTAAAATGCCTAAAATGAATGTAAAAAAAAAGATGTATATGGTTTTAGGTTTAGATTAGGAAATTCATATTAACAATTAAGGAGTTGGTTATTACAGTTTCGATCAGCAGTGTATCAGTCTTTTTTTTTTGGGTTAGCGTTTAGGGGTTAATACTTGGTTAGTACGTGGGTGCTATTAATAATTCATGGCTAACATGGCTGGATATATGTTCCCTATTTTAAAGTACTTTTTTTGTCCTTTAATTTCTTACATCCAAGGCCAATGCTGATAGATTGTAAAACTGATTAATCCATCTCAAATTTGTTCTGGAAATATGATTAATATAGTAAGTTTGATTTATTAAAATTTTTCTAAAAGGTATCGAAATGGTAAAAAGATGCCATCATCATATTATGGAGCAGAGCTGAACAGTGTATGCTACTGTGAAACAAATCAAAGTCAACACTTTTTTGTTTATGTGCTTGTATTTTTTAATGCTAGTTTAAATTTGTAACATTAGGATTTCATAAAGTCAAATTCAAGACTATTTTTATTATTTCTAATGGACAAAAGGTTTGTGTCCATGGCAGCTGCTTCTTCTAGAACCAAACTGCTGATTTGGGTCAAATGATGATCTTTCAAACTCTTCACAGGTTGTTAAAGTTTTTGTCTAACATTTTGTTTTTGCAGCTATTTTGTTTTGTTGCTGTTTAATGAGTTTCTGTATTGCTCCTCACATGCAACGACTCACTAAATCTGTTTTCATTGTACTTATTCATATTCACATTTTATCAAAACACTGACCTTTCCACCTCCCTTAAACATAACTACTTTTTTGGAATTTTGAGCATTTCCGCTTGAATTTTTTATGCACAAATTGAAAATGCAAACACTTCCTGTTAAAAGGTTTGGAATTTAGTTTAATGAAACCAACAGAAACCTTGAAAAAAACCTAAGGTAAAATTGGAATGAACTTCATATCTTTGTTGCAAAAGTAAACAGCAGAATATTGCTTATTTAATAACTTCTGTTGTGAAAAAAGTTAAAATCACTTTCTTTGATGGGTTCTTTCAGCGTGTGAAGACATGAAAGCGGTAACTGAAAAGATGGAGGAGAAGGTGAAAGAAAAAGACATCACACCGCCCGAATCTGCACGCGTCAAACAGGAAATGACAGAGGATGACCTGGAGGACTGGCTGGACAGTATGATCTCTTGACCATCAAATAAACAAAAAGGGAATGAGACGTGCTGATTTACTGGATTAAATCCTTTTCACTTCCTTCCACGAAAACATTCTGAATATCTTTAACATTGACGGACACTTTAAGGATGTTTTCATGTCCGTTGTTTCTTCAGTGTCACTTCTTTACTTAATTCTAAAACTGTCAGTTGCAGATTTGTCCAGTTCCTTCAGTCGTATAAGCTGATCTGTTTGGAGGAGTCAACGAGACGGTACGTCTTGGACGATTGAGACAGTGTGTCAAAATGTTCCCTCTCTACTTCGTGTTTCGGAGAAAGAATCCTCTGTTCCTTGTGAAAGTTACACATCGCAGGAGCGTTGCCATCATCTGCCAAAGGGACACAGAGTCAAAAGAAAACAAACCTCGGACAACACGTCAGGTTTATTGCGTCAGTTACTTTATTCATTTCCTCCCTCTGAAAAGAAATGCAGTCTTTACCAAAGCTACTACATACATACAAATGGCCATACAATAGCAGTTCAACCATTTTGTAAGTGTTCAACAAATCTTTAAACCAACTTTTGAGTTTTCTCCTTCTCTTCAGCTTGTGGGGTGGTTGTGCTGTGGAAGGAAGTGCAGGAGGGCAGGACACCACAGCTTAGGAACAAAATCAAACTAAGCAACATTTACACAATGATTATCTAGATTTTATACAACAAATGGTTTCTATTTTTGACTTAAAAGCCACAAAACTAGCTTGAGCTAAATCTGCATGTAACTAATCCAGAACTAGAGCACTGCTTGTGTCAGGAGGGACAAAAATGTTTTTTTTTTTTCTTTGCATAGTTTCTCATAAGGCACGTTGGCGCTTAAACACCTCTGCAACTCACCTCTGGTCTTGGAAGAACAAAAAAAATTCAAGACCAGAGGCGGCTCAAATGCTTCATTCAACCAGCTTCGAAAGGCAAATCGGGTCTCACTTATTCAATTTGATGACGTCTGGATCAATACTAGCAGCACACATCCATCTAGAAATTGTGCATATTCAGACATTCAGTTGTCATGCTGTAACCCTTCACGTGTATCAAATGTCTACACACAACAAATTGTGCAACAGGTTGGGGTTAAGCAGGTGAAAAGGCAATGTGATTTAGAACAATCAAAAGAAGGATTTGCATAAAAGAGGCTTTGTGGCAGGTGACTGTTGTCTGTAGTGTAGAAGACGATGCACAAAGCAGAGACGTCCAATCATCACTCATTAGCCTTGAAATCAGATCCATGAAGTTATGTTTGGGTTCGAATTCACTACGATTTGTTACTTCACATTTTTTACCACCATGGCAGCAGAGAAAGTCCAGTGAGTGTCCAGGTTCTGTGAACAGGGTGCTATCGATTTCAGTGTCATTCAGATTGAAGGAACGTGGCGAGGGCAGAGTGGGGCACTCACTCACTCAGGTCGCCCTCCCTAACCCAACTGGTCCTCATATTGTTTACGGAAGCAGTCTCCAGTTGGGAAGAAGTCCCAGCATCTCTCCTGGTACATCTTCCACACATATGACTCCTGGAATGAGGAAATGCTTGAGTTTAGGTTTAATGCATTCTTTAAAACTCACCATATTTCCTCAGTGACTGAAGCTGTTATTTTTAGCACAGCTGCTGAAGGTGACAGTTTGTCTTTGTTTCTAATTGGTCGCTACCTGTTTATCCTAGTAAGCCTGGTTTTGCTCCTGTTTTCCCTGTTAGTTACTGCATTAGCATGTTAATAACACAGATAAGAGGGATGCTGCTACAGTGCCACCATATTACCAGAAGTGTCAGAATCATCTCTTATTCTGCAGCCGCAATAAATCCACAAATGGCCAGCAGATAATTTTAAGGTTTGTAAAGTTGTATTTTGCTACATACTGTATATAAATTAACACCTTTTTATTCTGTTTTAGGGCTAAATGTAGAGAATGGTTTCTTACACTTTCACGGTCCTGAACTTTACCATCGACAGCCCATATTTTCAGTACTGTATGTTATAAACTATGATTTGGCTGCGATGTTGATGCATACATACACTAGGGTGACTGATATCAAATAATCTGATTACTCATCTAGTGTTGGAAATATCTTGATTATACTGTACTTATTAAATTAAAACGGTAGTACAGTGCACATAAAAACAGACACCAGAACTGTAAAATATGGTAACTTCATCAGTTAAACTGTCCTTGTCTGTCAGACATGGCATCAAATCCATATCACACAGTAAGACATGCCTTAAACCCTGCAAGACTTCATTGTTTCTGGGCAAAGTATGGGGGTCTTCACAAGTGGAAAATTTTCAGTGGCAGTTCCTCACAGTATGGTCTGACGATTTGCTAAAGTAACAGGAGCAGAAGGTTTTAATTCAGTGTTTCCAGGTATTCGGAGGAAATCTTTGATTTACAGAAACTAGAAATCATAGGATGAAAGAACATATAGTATGGGGTCTATAAACATTAATGTCAATTTTATACATTCAGATTTGTTGCACTGTTTTTAATTTGAAATGATTTTTTCACTGACAGTTTTGAGTCTTAATTGAGTACATGATTTTTATTTGCTGATTTTTTTTTTTTTTTTTCTCCCCCAAAAACCCCTAAAATAAATTGGTGCAGTTTTTGTAAAGCCATAATACTGAAATGTTCATTGTCTTTTAATGCATGATTATTTTATTTGTATTTTGTGGGATTATTAGGTATTAAGAAGAAAGCTTTCATTAACAGAAGCTGGAACAGGGAGAATACAACATGGGGGTCACTGTATTTAAATAAAGACTTGATATTAATTTTATTTTTATGCAGCATTAACAGTGGAGGGAAATGAACAGAAGGCTAATTTTACATTTGACATTTTCCCACTGGTAGTTCAACTCTTCATGAAATAACATTTGATAAAATCTAGACTGGCACCTGGCAGAGGTGCAGACTAGTGCTGCTTTTTTTTTGGCTTTATTAGACAGTTGGACAGTGACGATATGGACTCGAACCTGCGCTGCTGCGAACGGGCTATGAGCCACAGATGGGGGTGCACTGCCAGGTACTCTACCTACTGAGACTTTTATGACCCTGTGCTCATTGACCTTTGACCTTAACAGTCATTGACAGATATTACGCTTGTGACTCCATAGGACAATGAATCTGGTTCTTTTTGCAGCCTGCAGAATGTGTAAGAAAACATTTGTGATTCTTAGATGGTCAACAACAAGTTAATATCAGTGCAGTCCAAGTAAACCCACGCAGCGCTTCTTCCTTCTGCTCAGCTGTTCTTGTGCAATGTTTCAACCCACTTGACATGTTGCATAAGTACAGCATACTGAAAATGTCAGTGTGCAGGTTATAATTTTCCTTCAGAGTGATGCATATTAAAACGGCAGATGTTTTATCACTATATACAAAGAAATGCATTGACGCTTCAGTGTATGTTTTAAGTCCTTCGCACATACCTGACCGGTGTGTTCAGTCTCATCCTTGTTGATCAGGTACATCAGGAAGAACCTGCACAGAGCCGCATGAGCACAGTGAAAGCACGTTCTTATGTAAAGTCTCAGCATCCATCATGTGCTGCCGTTTGTCGTTTCACTCACAGATAGTTGGCAAGGTTGTGCTCTTGTAAGGTGTGGGTTTCAAACCCGTGAGGCGTTCGATCAAAGTAGTCGTTTCCAATGCCACAGATGAAGCATTTGGTCTGGAAGTGAAATCAATTAACATGTTTTTAAATTTGGATTTTACACAGCTACAAGTCACACAACTGAATCTCCCTATTTGTATTCTGTTAAATCATGCAACAAAATCTAAAACACAGGCTGGAGTCCAATAAACTGAATTTGAGGATCAAAAATGTCAGAAATAACATATTGATAGATATTAAAAGGATTATTACTCATAAAGATGGATTATCCTCAGTCTTATCTTTAATTCCTTTTTTGGGAAAATGTGAGCATGCTGTAATGAAACTGACATGGAACCAATAACCATTAATACAAAATGTGTAAATCAGAATATATTCAAGCCAAAATTTAGCTTTATGCAGTGTAATGTGTAGGAATGTAACGTCTCCTCACCAAAAACTAAGTAGAAATAATGTTACTTTCATTTAAAATGGGTAACAGCAGTGTAACGTAAAATGATGATTCCTAGGCCTATGACTAACTAATCAGAATAAGATTATAAATTATTTGTCAATGGTTTATAGTTAGGCTGTAAACATTGTATAAGTTGCTAATTGCTGGCACTTTTGTTGATTCTTGTTCACTATTTATTCACCATACTGCTACAATATCTATTCTGTTAAAGATGAGAAAGTGAAATACATATGTTTATCAGTTTTCATTAAAACATTTACGATTCTGCTATTTATACTTAGTACAAAGGGAGCCTTATTATAAACTGTAAAGCACATTTCCACTGTTGTTAATTTGAGTATTAATGGGAGGTTATTACTGATCACATCAGATCTTGGTGACAGGATTAAATGCAACTGATATGGAAACATAAACCAGTAGCTGAGTTTCCATCAAAATGAATCACAAATTTAATCTGAATTTTCAGAAATCTGGCAAAACAAAAACGTGTTTAAGCACATTTCCTTTTCTTACTGCTTCACAAATATTAAAAGCGCCGTCTTCATTTTCATTGTCAAGGTTTGCAGGTTACAAGTAACATTTGGTACAGTAACATAGCCTATGTGAGCTTTTGACCAGACCTCTGGTACAGATCACATACCCTTGTTTAATCCTTTAGTTTCTCAAAGCCTTTGTCTGATATTTTCTTTCTGCAGTTCGTCACACATGTTGGAGTTTTTTGATTTCATATAAAAATCCACTGTCTGTGTCCTTATTGTCTTTCATATGCATTTACGCTTAATTATTCACTGACTCTCTTTCTATTACATTTACCTTTCTATCAGTGCACTGACTCTTCCACCTCCGCTAAGCATTATAAGTTGTTCAGATTATGACCATTTCCACTCTGATTTCTTAATGTGCAAATTGAAAATGCACCTAATGACATCTTAAGCAGTAAAGCTGAACTACTGAGCAAAAAAGACTTGCTCATACCTTTTTATATTGTGTTATAACAGTATGAAATACTGATTTTTGTTCATATTCTTTGTACTATTTGCCATAATAGCCTTGAAGTCTCTGATTTAACTTGCTGAAACCTGCAGAGACCCTGTGTTTGTGTCCAAACATTTCAGTCCTGGCTGGACCCGAGTCTCACCTCCATGTCCTCCTTCACTTGCTCCTGCTGGTCTCTCAGCTCACCAAAGGCGTCAATGATCAAACCTGAAGCAGAATGTAAGAATCTGTCAGGGGAGTACCGTACTGATCATCATGACAAATGTGTTACACAGAACAATCTTTGAGAAAAGGGCAAATGACCTACTGTGTGCTTTTTTTCCCCCAACAGCAGTATACTGTGCAGGGCAGTACGCTGCATGTGAACACTAATGCAGCGACTACACACATAACCACAAAGCTTCAGCATGAAAACTGTTACCCGCTGGCATATATTTCTGGAAGTTTAAATAATTTTAAAACGGGTAAAGCTATCAAATTGTTCGATACAAATCAGATTAATATAGGGGTGTAAGGGTTTGTCTCGACCAACGCACGAGTTTTAAAAATGGCAATTTAACAGGGTTCCCACTCTTTTCTTTAAATTATTTTCCAGGACATTTTCAGCTGCTACAGTATGACAAGTTATTTTTGTACATTATACATTTTTGTATATTTTGTTCAGCTATCTCCTAAATTTGTTCATTTTGCTTACTTTTGTTTGTTTTCTTGTTCAATTTAGATTTTTCTGAGTATTTTTTTTCATTAAAAAAGAATTTTCAAAATTTTTTTGTTTTTTGTAGATTTTTTCCATCCGTTGTACTTTATTTTTTGTTCTTTATTTGGTCTATTTTTGCTTATTCATTTTTGTTTTCTATACCACTGAACCACTGAAGAAGGGCTCACGTGCCACCTGTAGCGCAGAAGCCACAGGTTGTTGACCCCTGAATCAGACGATCCAGGCCATGATATTTGTGCATAATTACACCATTTTGTTGATGTTTTCTCAGTGTTAGCATGGTGACGCCCACAGGCTCCTTGTTCCAGCTTCCACACAAGTCGTCCAGAACCTGTGGGTGTCTTCACGGAGGGTCTGTGCTTTTACTCTACGTACAGTCTATGGTCTTAACTCTGCCTCTGTGTTTATTAGCTTGCTTTAATGTTAAACTGCAAGAAAATGCTATTGGCTGTAAATAACCATCTGTATGTAAATATATCACATCGTATCAGTCGTATGTACTCACATCGTATATGTGGTCATTCACCTCCCTCAGTGCGCAAATTATTTTTTCTGCACTTCCAGCTGTTTACCTGCATTTACTGTGTGTAAGTGAACTCTGGTTCACATTCCCAGAGCAGATACAGTAGCCAATTGTGGCGACTGAAAAGGTACTGATTGTAACGTATTGTGGGATGTAAGCTGTGTAGTGAGGTACAGGACATCTTTCACATATTTGCATTTTTCACCTCTGTGTACTGCTTTTGGTCAGAATCAGTATGCCAGCAGGTTGTAGTAGGCCATTTCAAACACAGCCAGACCTTTACCAATACAAACCGCCAAAGCCTCCAGGTAAATTGTCATGCGCCAGGTCAACGTACCCTGAATGATGGCCAGCAAGATGACGATGACGAAGAAGAAGAACGTGATGTCAAACAGGATGCGGTAAAGCTCATAGGGATCTCCAGCAGGGTCCTCCAACTCGTCTCCAATACCACCTCCAGCTCTCACGCCCACGTACATGTGGAACAAGTAGCACTGCGCAGATTAGAAAAAGAATAAACAAACCTTCAAGAGTCAAAGCCTTTTCATCTGCGCTCAAAGGATGCTTTTTCGCTGATGGAATATTTCACCTCGTCCATCCCTTTTACACACACACAAAAAAAAAAATCAGTCCACAGTGACGACAAAGATTCGATGTGTGAGGAAAGAAATTCCTTGCATTAAATGTTAGAAAAGCACAAAAGTTCACAGATGATGAAAAGTAAAGATTTACTGTTCATTCTGAATCGCTGAGGATGTGTAAGCTGCTCTTTTCAGTGATGTTTGATAAGCCTGCTTTATTTAGATAATTAAATTAATTATATGAAGTACTGTACTGCATTTGGAAATGAAAGACTTATCATTTTAATCACAGCCCACAGTCTGTCTGTGTCTCCTCATGAAGGTCAGTGTTTGAGACATTCAAATTACACTTTTCTCAATCTTTTCAGCTCTGGGCGTTTGGCCTTGTAAATAACTGCAGTCGTTTACTGCTACAAAATGTCCAGGTTCATTTAGTGTAACAGGATATGGACAGTTGTCAACGACTAACATCGAAGACCTTCAAAAGTTAGTTTTAATCAACTCAGTTTTTTAAATGTAAATGGTCTTGCACTTATATTGCACCTTTCTACCCTGCGGCACTCAAAGTGCTTTACATTCACACACCAGTGACTAGTGATGCTCACTGGGAGCAAGTTGGGGTTCAGTGTCTTGCTCAAGGACACTGTGGCTTGTGGGTATTGAACTGCTAACCTGGTTCATGGACAACCAGCTCTACCTACTGAGCCACAGCCATCCCTTCTATGTATTCAATGTTTGTGGATTTTACTCTTTAAATAATGTGTAAAAGTAAGGAATGCATCAAAAGGGACTGAACAAAATATTCCACAAAATAAAAGTGTAGATAATCTACAAAGGTTTTACTAAAGATTAAAAATATGGACAAAACTGACCCAATAAAACCACAAAATGACTTAAAAATGAGCAAAATAAAGAAAATACTCAACAAATACAAAGTAAAGGACATAATCAGGAAAATTAACAAAATGACCAAGATACGCCACAAACTGACCAAAAATGAGGAAAATGATCTAAAAATGGAGCAAAAATTACAAAACAAAACCCGAACTGACCAAACAAAGTACTCAAAAATTTGGATGAAAATAAAGAACATTATCAAGAAACTAAATAAAGGCAAAGAAAATAATCCGCAAATGTACCAAAAATTACCAAAATATACCATAAAGTGAACAAAAATGAAAAATATAAAAGAAAAATGAACAAACATTTTAAAATATTCTGTAAACTGACCAAAAAAATAACAAAATAATTCAAACAAACAGAAACAAGGGAAGTAATCCACAAAGGTACCAGAAAATAACCAAAATATTCCATAAACTGACCATAAATGAAGAAAATACTAAAAAATTTTTACAAAAATGAGCAAAAACCCACACAAACTGACAAAAACAAAGAAATTAAGTAATTAATTAAGTAATTGAACAAAATATTGACGATAACCAACAAAAATGAGAAAAGGCCAAGAAAATAATGTCTGAAGATTCTCAGTCATCCAGGTCATAATATCCAAAGCGTGTGGTTTTCCTTCTGTCGACTGGACTGGAAATTTGGTTTGAAGACGTTTTCTACCCACATGTAGGCAGGAAGCTTCTTCAGTTCTACATAAACTCATGCAGGGAACCAGAATTTATCCTCTGTGGTTCAGGAGGGTTGTTCCCCATTCACAAAAATGGCTTCTCTCGCTCCACGCTCAAACCACCGGTCTTCCCCTGGTTCATTTAGAACTGAAGAAGCTTCCTGGATAGGCAGCGAAACATCTTCTAACCAAATTTCCACTCCAGTTGACAAAAGGAAAACCACATGGCAAGAAAATACTCCATTAATGTACCAAAAATATTCCATAAAATAAACAAAAATGAAAAATGTGATCAAGGAAATCAAGAAAAATTAGAAAATAATCCACAGACTGACCAAAAACTAACAAAACAATGCGGAAATTGAACATAATCAATGAAAATAATGCACAAAGGTACAAAACCCAAAAATATTCCACAGACTGACTAAAAATGAAGTAATTTATCCAAAAATTACCAAAAAATTCACAAACTAACCAAAAACAAAACAAAAAAAATATTATAATATAGTCCATAAAATAAGCAAATCCATATTTTCCCATCATAGGTGCCTGGATGTTCGTGGATTGGAATTTTGAGACACTTGGACAGCGTCACACTGAATCCAGTGGTGGTGTGCTACATCTGTAACTGGGAACATGGCTGCTACTCCAGTGTCACTTGACAACACTTGAGGCAGGGTGGGTGAAGTGTTTTGCCCGAGGACCGGCATGGACGACCTGCTCGACAAAAGAGCTTCTGAGGCAGCAGAAGCTCAGAAGGTAGAGTAGCTCGTCCAATGAGTGTAATTGTGACAAAAACAAATTAATATGCGGAAAATTAAAGTAGTAAAAATGTCTGTGACGAGTAAAACCTGGCAAATTCAAAGATAAGATAATGTAATGACTTCTAAGGCCTCATGCATATAAAACGGAACTGAAGACATTTCAGATTTTTAAAGGACTCGTAGATGCTGCGAAGACGCACAGTCATCATGTCGTCACATTTCATATCGGGCTCGTCTTCATCCTCGCTCTTGTTGTAGAACTTCCTGAAGAAGTTGAAGGCCACCACGGTGTAGAGATAGACGACCACCGCCAGCAGACCCACAGTCAACACGAGCTACAACCACAAAACAAAACAATTCATTAAAACGTGGCTCTTACATGGTCTGGAACCTTTTACATGACCTTTACAATATACTCGTGACAGTTTGAGCAGAGACTAAAGGAAGTAGCTCTACTGTTTGGCACAAATAAGTGGGACTGGGCTTGTAATGACAAATTCTGTCAGAGTCTGCTCTTTCCTGTGCAAGGAAAATGGAAAAGGGTAATATTTACTAAAGCATCTACATCTGAGAAAGTTTTAAGCCATTACAAAGCTGGCTCATGCATCGTGGAACTTCTGCAATTCAATATTTATGTCTTCAATAGTAGATTTTCAGTATCAACAGTGCTTGAAAATACTTGACACCAAAGTTACAGAAGCCAAGTCCATGATTATTCATACCTCTTGCTTGGAAATCTTTTGCAAAGTAATCACAGCTTCCAAATGATTGTATTTAATTACAAGATTTCTTCCTGTCTGTACAAGAATCTTAGCCCACTCTTTTTGTCAAGTCCTAAAGGTATTTGAGGTTGGAAACTGATCTTTGTCGTGATAAGAGTCTTGAGACCTGGTCACAGATTCTCAGATTTATGTCTGGACTTGACTTGGTCAGTCCAGAACATTTACATCCTCATCGGAAAACATTTCTTGACCAATGTTGGAGTTTATTTTGGATTGTCATCTTCCTGGTAGGCTCCACGATCTGTACTCTTTTTTTCATAATGCCATCCAACTTTACTGCCTATTCACCTGCGTCCTTTTACCTCAGTTGAGACACTTTCAAGTTTCTGTGGGTGCAGACCTCAGAGGACTTCTCATGGACAACAAACACCTCTACATCAGTAAGGAAGGGCCAACAGTGACTGCACCTCCACAGAGCGCTCGACAAGAACAAACTGAAGCAGCTGCGGTTCTGCCACTGACAATAAACTAGCTCTTGGTACCTCTCAGTCCCTTAAAAAAAAAAATCATAAAAGACAGTTCCCATCCAGACCATCCTATTTGTTTATTGTGTTTCTGGTATGTGTAAAAGTGGATGTTAAACTACCGGTACTTGTGTTTTTCTTCTGTCTGCACCTTATCAGTGGTAGCACCTTCTAATTTCACTGTATACTTGTTTATACAATGACAATAAAAGGCTTTTATGTTGTTCTATTCTCACCATGGTTATTGTGAAGAGTGTGAGTGACACTGGAACCAGAATGTCATGGCAGACACTCCAGTGGATGTTGCACAATGTGGGTCTCCCTGGATGCCAACCTCGAGACTTCGTTCATCAATCCCATGTACATGAAAAGTCATTTAGCCTGCGCAAAATATCACCAGGGTGTTTGGTCTTCAATTGCATTGGTAGAGGAGACAAGAATGGAGCTTTTTTTGCACAGGGATGTGGCTTTTGTTTGTCCAAAAAATGATACACATTCAACCCGAAAACACAGTCCTCACAGTCAAGGATGTTGGGAAGAGTGTACTGCTTTGAGGATATTTCAGAGTCAGAGGTACTAGTAACCTCATAAAAGTGGATGGAAATGGAAGAACAATACATCAAGATCCTGAAGGAGAACATTAACAGCCTGCAAAAAATACTGGCAACCTATTGGCAAGACAACAATCCAAAGCAGACTGCAAAGTTAGTCAAGAAATAATTTCTGGTCAATGATGTGAATGTTCTGGACCGACCAAGTCAGAGCTAGGAGCTAAATCTGATTAAGAATATGTGATGGCAAGAAACCCTTCCAGCCTCAAAGATCTGGAGGCCTCACCCAAGAAGTGTGGGATAAAACTCCTGCGGAGGCAGAAACCTTGTAATTAAGCACAGTAATCGTTTTGAGGCCATGATCACTTTGCCAGTTAATACCAATATGTTTCCAAGTTAGTAGACTTGGTGGATAATGTTTGTGGGAGTTTGAACATGAGCTGCAGCATTTTGCTTTGAAATACTGAGTGCAACATGTTTAGTTTTCAATAATCCTCACTGAAATTGATTCATGAAGCTTTTAGCCTCTTCCATGAGCTTGACGATGTAAAAGAAACACCAAGTTTGTATCTGCACAGTTTCTATACCTTGAGACTTAGGGTATCGTGAAATGTTTGCAACCCGGTGACCTCAGTGGTCAGCACCTGATTTCAAGGTTACCGTGGTGAAAGTCAGCTGGAAGTTTTTTTTTTATTATTATCATTTTATAAGATGACCCAAGAATTTGCTTTAGCAATGGTGCAAATGCATTGCTTATATTTTAGCAACCATGTTGAACAGAACAGCTGTGCAAAGGAAGAATTTCTCTGACGTGCAGCTTGAATTACCTGTGTCAAAACAAAAAACTTGTGCTACTTTTTGCATTAGCTTTGGTACGACCCTCGTCTTTGTGTACAGTGAACTGGAAACTCTTTCCTTCAGATAAAATAAAAAATCTCTAGTATCATTAACTGCTCTTTGAAGTCACAGGATGACTGGTACTAATCCACAGAAATGAAAAGGCAGCTTAATTAAATAACAAAAGATCAAAGCCAGTTGCTTTTCACATGTTTTTATGTAAGAATTATTTTTTCAGAGTTGTATATCACGTGACTTTTTAGTCCATTATTATAACACAAGGGTTGAGCTGATAATGGATGTAACTAAATGTTTTATCCCTTGTATTTCACATCACATGTAGATAGATGCATGTGAATTACTTGCAGAAAATGTTGAAAGAGCTAGAACTGACTATCCACAGAAAAACAACAGCGTCTGTCTGTACATTGATAAATTCTCTGTACATGTGTTTCTCCAACTTAGGGCCAGGAATCAGGATGGGTTATTGAACCTGTACAAGAAGGGGCAACCCCTTCTTATATATTTTGTTTGTCATTTGAAGTACTTTAATTCAAATTTTTGCTTATTTTATTCACTTTTGCTCAAATTCTTGATGTAGAATTGTTTTAAATAAGGAGAAACCCTGCAAATAGTTGACTGCTGTCAGATGCCAAGTACAGAGTGAGCATGCAGCACTTTTTTGCCCTGTCCTTTGGCTCCCTCTGCTGGTGCCTTCACGTACCTGCTTTCCATTGTGAGTGACAGACGACAGGATGGTGCGGAGGGTCTTGAAGCCCATGGCGATGTCCAAGAGATGGGCAGCAAAGAAGAAGTTGTTGAAGTGTCCAAAAATGGACATGGTGGTGTACCAGATCAGATACAGGAAGGACTGAAGGAAAAGACACAATATATCAGAGACGAGCTATGAATTTATTGAAGATAACATGGGTTTGAATGTTATTAGAGACAGTTGTACCAATGTGATTGAAATGTGTGAAATAAATTTAATATGCACTCAGTTAATGTGGAACACACTTACATTATCAGTCAGAACCACACCCAGCTTCCAGATGTGGTACTTTGTATCAATGGAGCTCAACCTGGGATAAAACACACACACAAAAAAAGAAAAAAAAAAAAAAAAAAAGATGATGGACCACAACAGCAGAGTTTTCCTGCAACTAAAATGATCTGTCAGACATTGTACAGTATATTTATATCAACCTATACCTTTTACTGCCTGTATTTCTTTCATCTGTTCCTTATTCTTTTATTTCCTCCTTTTACTTCCTGATTTCTTCTTTCTCTTATGTGTTCCTTCTTTCCTTCCTTCTTTATTTCTTTCTGTTTAATTTCCTTTTTTCTTTCCTTGTTTTCCTTCCATCATCATAGTTTCTTTACACATTCATTCCCTCGTTTCTTTTCCTTACTTCCTTATTGTTTTCTTATTACCTTCCTTCCCTTCCTCCTTATGCCTTCCTTTTTTGTCTAAGTTTTAAAACCAGCTACTGCATAAGCAATATTAATTCTACGCTGGATAAAAGTCACTTAAAACCTTAGCGTAGCAGAGTAAAAACAGTCTCACACATTACTTTTTTTTTTTTTTAACAAAATACTTTACTTTTCGCCCATTAAAAATGTTTGGTTAATATATCTATCTGTCAAATTAGTTTTCCTGACATTTACACCTCATTGGCTGAGTTGAGAGATCCTGTAGCCCTATTGGACGCATAAACCTAGTTCCCGCCCCATCACCCAGCAGCGTAGTTAACGGAGAGAGGGTGAATACGTGAATGCAGGGGTGCAGAAAAGGGCATTTAAAAACGACTAAAAGGCAAAGACGTCGTGTCGCCACTTCAGATGTGTTGAAGACAATACAAACAGTCGATGTAACCGGCGTGATAAGATTTCACTAGCTAATTTCCAGCCGCTTAGGTGAGTTCATCTCTTTTTCCGCCAAGCTAAAAGGGGCTAACCCGTCAAAGTATGTGCGGTAGGCGTGTCATTCAAGTGTTTCCTTTGCTCGGGTTAAAACAGCAGCTGCAACATTTTCTCATCATTCCTTAAGTCAGTCAACAAAAAGATCTGGAAGGTGACCTACAGCTCCGACATGTGGCTCTTTGTTTGCATTATGCATTGTAAAACAGTGAAAAGAGGCCATAGATAATTGGCATATTATGACACCTCTCTGTACCGGGCTTTTGCCTTTTGACTGCAGAACTTGCTTAATTCTTGTGGCATAGATTCTACAAGGTGCTGGAAACGTTCCTGAGATTTTGGTCTATATTGACATGATGGCTTCACACACTTGGTGCAGATTTGTCAGATGCACATCCATGATGCCAATCTCCCATTCCACCACATCCCACGTACTCTATTACATTGATGTCTGGCGACTGTGGAGGCCACTGGAGCACAGTGAACTCATTGTCATGTTCAAGATACCGGTTTGAGATTATTTGAGCTTTGTGACATAGTGTATTATCCTGCTGGAAGTAGTCATCAGAAAATGGGTACACTAAGGTCATGGTCACCAACAAGACTCATGAAGGCTGTGGTGTTTAAATAATGCTCAGCTGGTAATAAAGAGCCCATTGTGTGCTAAGAAAATATCCCCCAGACCAGTACACCAGCAGCCTGAACTGTTGATGCAAAGCAGGATGGATCCATGCTTTACACCAAATTCTGACTGTGTCATCGGAATGGAAATCAAGACTCGTCAGACAAGGCAATATTTTTTTCTTATTTTGTCTAATTTTGGTAAGCCTGTGTGAATTGAAGCGATAGTTTACTCTTCCTAGTGGCACCTGGTGTGTTCTGCCACTGTAGCCCATCTGCTTGAAGGGTCGACATGTTGTGCAGTCTGATCGTTCTCCTCTGACCTGTCATCAACAAAGCACGTTGCTGCTGCTCACTGGATATTTTCTCTTCCTCAGATCATTCTCTATAATCTTCAGAGATGAAAATCACAGTACATCAGCAGTTTCTGAAATGGCAACCCAAGTGGCATAAACAACCATGCCATGTTCAATGTCATGTAGATCACCTTCCTTCACTATTCTGTTTGAACTTCAGCAAGTCATCTTGACCGTGTCTACATGCCTAAATGTACTGAGTTGGTGCCATTTGATTGAATGATAAGGCATTTGTGTTGACAAGAAACTGAACAGCTGTGCCTAATAAAGTGGCCAGTGTGTGTATGTACATAATACTTGTAGTTTTTGATACACGTGAACTCCTACAGTACATTTTGAGGACCTCCTCATTCCATGTGAAGTACTGGTGAGTGATGGGACTGATGAAGCTCCACAAACCATGTTGACTGGCTACTTTAGGGAGCATTTGTGAAGACTAAACTTGACTCACTTTCTCCATCTGTTGTTTTATTTCTGCTTCCAGGCTAAGTGTCATTCCCAAAGCATCCAAGAGCTTCACACTTTAGAGACTTAAGGCCGATTGTGCGAGGTACACTTGAAAATTCAATGTTGAAATGCATGAGGTGTATTTCTGTCTATCGACATAATCATAGCATGACATTTGGATAAATCATCCTATGCATTTTGACAACAATCAGTAACATGTCTTGCCTTTGGATATACTTTCAAGTGCTGCTTGAAAGTTTGTGAACCCCTTGGAAATGTTTATATTATGACACAAATATGACCTTAGAACACGAGTCTTGAAAGTAGATAAGGAGATAAAATATTATACCTGGCTGTTTATATACTAAGGAAAATGAAAATCTGTTGGTGGCAAAAGTATGTGAATGCCTTGATTTAGCCGTTTAAAGTAAAATTGCACTCAGTCTTTCTGATGTGCAGTCAGCCAGCTGTGAGTTGGAGGCCTTTTCAAATTTTTTTTTTTGTTTTTCTGCTTCATTTGTAGACCTAAAAGACTCGACAAAGCATACTTTTGGAAGTGCATCATGCCACGAGCGAAGGAGACTTCTGAGGAACTCAGAAAATGCGTTGTTCAAGCTCATCAGGCTGGAAAAGGGTACAAAACCATCTCTAAAGAAACTGGACTCCACCGATCCACAGTCAGATCCATTGTGCATAAATGGAAGAACATCAAGACCACCGTCACCCTCCCCAGAAGTGGTCGACCGACAAAGATCACCCCCAAAGCACAGCGTGTGATAGACAACGAGGTCACAAAGAACCCTAAAGTCACTTATAAGAAACTACAGGCCTCTCTCACATTGGCAAATATTAATGTCCATGAGTCAACCATCAAGAGAACACTGAAAAGAAGTGGTCAGCATGAAAGGATTGTAAGGAGAAAGCCATGCATCTCCAAAAAGAAAATGTCTGCCAGTATGTCACGTTTCTGTGAAATACTGGCATTATCCACTATTTCACATGAGATAGTGGAGAATGCCAAGAAAGAATAATTGGAGCATTTATTGGAATGAAATGCAGTGTGGAGGTTTGTGGAAAATCATTTCTGTGGAGCCATTAACCATCTACACACTACTGTATGTAATCTGAGACAAAGGTTAATCTTTATGTATTGGATAAAAAGTATTTTGAATGTTGAACGTTTGATGCTTTAAGGATGACTATCTTGCCAAGTTTTCATCTGAAATATGTGGGCGACATACTCAATGAATATTTGTCATCGCTGAGACATGAAAAATGTTCGTGTATATAATGTATTTGATATAATCAGTCTTGTTAATAAACACTTAAAATTACTGAATGTTTGGTTTTTGTCTGTTTTCAGACTTTTTTTTTGGTCTTCTAATTCTTGGCCTATTGAGTCCTTCATAAAACACAGTGGTTGAAATGGACCAGAACCACGATGTTCGATGCACTGATTGTAGCCCAGGTAAAATCTGGTTTAACTTTAAAAATGCAGGAGAGAAAGTAAGGGAAAATCATAATCCAAATTCGGGTTACAGTGCTGTTTTTTATGGAAGTGCATTGCATTCATCGAATGCAAAAAAAAAAAAAAAAAAAAGACCCGCTATCTCGTAATTAGGACTTATGGATCTTGTATTAGATATGTCTGTGGTGCGTTCACTGCCCTTCAATTTTGTAGCTAATCACTATTTTTGTGGTATTTAGAAACTATGGAATTACACGTTTCTGTCGTATTATGTTGCCGTTATATTTTATGTGCATTAACTCAGGATATGCAATTCTGGTAGGTGTGGTAAAATGTCACAACACTGGGCTGGATACCTTTTAAATGCATATATTCATATCCATGTACCATCCTGTACTAGTTTGACTGGCTGCTCCGGCAGGAAGAGGGCGACTTCTAATAGATCAATGTGGACCCTCCCTCTGGACAATCCCAATGATTTGAGACATCTTCATAGTGTTATATACTAATATTAATGCCATCCTCTCTAAGAAACATTAATATTTCCCAGTGTCTCAGTCCGGAAAAGGAATAAAAGCAGATTAAATCTGACAGTGCCATGTTCCCTACGGTCTGTAGCAAAGAATAAGGGATTCCTTAACTTTTCTCATAATTATGAGAAAAGATCTTGTAATTATGAAACACAGAGTCTAAAAATATTTTTCTTCTGTGAATGCAATGCGCTGCTGTAGTTTTTTGACACGGCATGCCACATGGTAAGTCTAATACATGCAAGAATGTACCGTAATTTCCGCACTATAAACCGCACCTGATTATAAGCCGCACTGTCCAAAAATGTCACATTTTTATTTTTTTTTCCATACATAAGCCGCACCAGATTATAAGTTGCAGTTGCGGCATGCACCCACCAGATGTCGCTGTGCTACAACAAGTGACAGGACTGCCTGCAGTTGCGTAATGCGCTAAAATTAATGTCACCAAAACGTTGTTCAAACGTTAATGTCCATATTCACACATTACGACTGCACTAGACTC
>JAQQAE010003066.1:0-20944 GCA_029823295.1 Pseudamia nigra | reverse complement strand
TTATTATTAAACAACGGGATATTTGGTCCAGTCTTGTTGCTCTTCTTTGTCACATTTGCACAATACAAGTCACTGATAATTTTTTGAACGTCAGTTTCACTGATAACAGGTTGAAAATGTAAGAATATTTGCAGAAATACCTGCTTAGTCAGAATTTAAGCACTCTGCTGCCCCTAGTGTTGGGAGCTTAGACTGCACCCCCCCATGAGCCCCTTTTCTGATGCCGTGGCGTTAGTGCCACTCTGCGGCGTCAGAGTCGCCAAATGAAACCTGCTACATCTGTACATGTTGTTTTCTTACATTTAAAAAGTAAAATACAACCACAATTCCAAAAAGTAGGAATGCTATGTGAATTATAAATAAAAACAGAACAGAATGATTTGCAAACCTCGTAAAGCCATATTTTATTCCTAATACAACATAAAAAATCATATCAGATGTTAAAACTGAGACATTTTAAAATTTGATGGAAAATATTAGCTCATTTTGAATTTGGTGGCAACAACATGTCTAAAAGTTGGAACAGGGACAACAAAAGGCTGGAAAAAGTAACTGGCACAATTCAAAAACAACTGGAGGAGCATTTGACAACTAATTAGGTTTATTGGCAATAGGCCAGTAACATGACTGGGTATAAAAAGAACATAGGGAGGTAGAACCTGGGGCAGATGGGTCGAGGTTTACCAATCTGCGTCTACAAATTGTGGAACAATTTCAGACACAAAAGCAGTTTCACATGAATGTTCCTCAACATAAAATTGTGAAGACTTAAGAAGACTAATAATAATATCATCAAAAGATTCAGAGAATTAAGAAGATGGCCAAAGGTCAAAACTGGATGTTCGTGATCTTCAGGACCTAAGAAGGTACTGCATTAACGACAGACATAAGTCTACTGGAAATCACTGCATGGGCTCAGGAACACTTCTAAAGACTATAATTTCTGATTTGTACTAGTTACTTTTGTTGTCCCATTCCAACTCTTTTGACATGTGTTGCTGTCATCAAATTCAAAATGAGCTGATATTTTCCACGAAGTGGTAAAATGTCTCAGTTGCATTTGTTTTCTCAGTTGTTGTCTCAGTTGTTTTTGTTCTATTGGGAATAAAATATGAGTTTATGAGATGTGCAAAGCATTGCCTTCTGTTTTGATTTACCATATTTTCCGGGTGATATGTCACTCCGGAATGTTAGTTGCACAAGCCAAAAAATGCATAACGAAGAAGAAAAAAACGTGTATAAGTCACTCCGCAGAACAGGTTGCATTTGTTCGGGGAACGCACATCAAGCGTTTGGCCGGGCGGCCCCGCGCTTGACACCAGAATCGAGAGCTCGTGGCTCGCCTCCCTGCCTCACCGGGTGAGTGAGGGCACCGGCACGTTCGGTGTTAAGCTGATGGCAGGTATGGTTGTTACCGGTAATGTCTACATTTTAAATTGTCAGTAATACAGATGTGGCAGATGAAGGTTCACAAGCCTAGAGGTACAGTACGTCTAGCGGGTGTCAGTGTGACCAACACCCTATACTCAAAATTCTTTAATATACAAGTCGCGCCGATGTATTTGTCGCTCCCCTAGCCAGACTATGCACAAAACTGCAACTTGTAATCTAGAAAATACGGCACATTTTATTTGCATCCCAAATTCTTTGGAATTGGGGTTGTACGTTAAAATGTTCTCAGTGGAGGAATAACTTACTATGTGATTAAAAAAATATAGATATTACATGAGATTATAATTAATTTTTGGTCACCTTTGTAGCTATTTTGCTCAATTCAGCTCATTTTATTGCTAGTTGTGCAAATTTTCTTGTTCATTTATTTACATTTCTTCATATTTTTGCTCATTTTTGGGTTTTTTTTTACTTATTTCTTTCATTTTCTTGCTGCTTTTGTTATTTTTGCTCCTTTTATGAGCCAGAGGATATACAAATTGATGCATTGCCAATTCACCACAACCCACACTGTTGTATTAGCCCCATTTAACACATTGCAAACAGGGTAGTGGGTTTGGATTACAATTAGTGGAATACACTTTGCATTAGTAGCTATTATCCTAAGCTAATCAATTGGAATTAGTCCTGACAGTGTAATCATTGAACACAAAAATGCAAAACTTAGACTTCAGCAGTGCTTAGTGAGAGTGTAATCCTTTTTTTACTCAGGCTAATCAGGGCATAAAGCACTTGACCATTACTCTAACAGGCACTCATACAGTATGTGTTTCACTGTTCTGCTCTCCTCCACATGCATGAACACAAATGTGAAGACATTTGCATCAGGGTGTACGTGTATGCATGTGTGTATGTGCCTTCCAAGAACAAGGAGACCCTCTACATTGTTGACCAATAGCGGGATTAATCCGCATAATGAAAGGAACTAGGAAAAAAACAAATCTTGAAATCTCTTCCTGAGCTCATTTAAAAGGCACTAACACAGCACTCAGCCTGTTAATAGAGGACAGAGGCAATGTGAAGGCCAAGAGAGAGAGGGAGGCAATTTAGAGATGCCTTTCTAGCAATAAGAGGTCTTTTTTTACCAGTCATTCTCATTTTCCTCATTTTATTCACCTTGTAACTTGTTTGTTTCCAGTTCTTTTATTTTTATTTCTTGTTTTTTTCCCTTTATTCACTCCTTTTGACCTTGAAGTCCACGAATGTATGTATTTACACCCTATTTTTTAGTCTATATTTTCTTTATGCTTTTGCTTTTCAGTCCATTTTTCCTTATTTCCATGTGATATTTCACTGTCTTTTCCCATGGTAACATTATATGATTTAACTTTTGTCAATACACCTTTGTCATCATTTTACTCTCACCTCATTTCTACATGAAAGTCACTTTTTCTTTCTTTTTTCTTTTACTATTCATTCCTGCCAGTAAAATCCAGGTTCAGCTCCGGCCAGCAAGTAATGAATTATGGTTGTAATATCTTCCACTGGCTGACATCCAAATCTCATCTCTATACACTTTCTAAAGGTGTGTGAGTGTGTTTATCTGTGCACCTGTCTGTATCAGCATATGTGTGAGTTAGTGTGTATATGTGTAGGGAGGGTTTACTGTTAAAATGGAATGATCTGTCATCACCATCCCTGTCTCCTTCCGAGGCAGGATGTTCCATCTTATGCAGGCACAGTTCAGCGGAAAATGCACCGTCATATTCCTGTCATTTGTGCAGCCATTATTATAATCTTTCCCAAATCTCATCCATTTTCAGAAGGTAAAGGCAAATGTCTTCAAACTATTTCCACATTTAAGTTGAAGTGACAATGTGCGAAATGTGGCTCTCACACCATCTTTTTTGCATTCAGGGGGAATAAAATTGCCTTAGATTAGAATCTGGGACCCAATTCATCGTGGGAGCATCTAAACCAATCAAATGATCCACTTCACGACCAAGTCCTGACTCTTTAAGCTGACTTTAATTCTTTATAACCATCATAAACCCAGACACTGTGCAAGCAAATCATCTTGACAACCAGGTAAGCTCTTATAGCGTGTGAAATATGTGCTGGGCTGCTGCTCTTTTGGCAGATGTCTAAAATAGCTAAGCGTAATTGGAGAGAAAAGGCCAATCCCACTGTGATACTTAAGTCATTCAGCTCCAAACCTGAATTCATGAAGAGTGTTCAGGCAAACACGACGATATCACACTCTGCTTTCCTCTATCACACTCATATTATTCCATTTTCTAACTCAAACAGGAGAGGTGATATGTGGCATGCATTCATGACAGAATACATGCATAAAATTACATGCATGGGTGTTTGTGTAGGAAATGCAACCAACTGGAGCTCACTTGTTTGAGTTAATGAGGGAACAAGACACATTCATTATGTTTTCCCCATAGATATTCAATGCAAACATGAATAAACAGTGGCAAAAATGTGTCACTTATGTGCTTAATTATGTCCTAATCATGTCTCGCCAAGGTTCATCCGCATGATGGAATGTTGTCATACATATAACACATAAGCACCACCATTCAAAAGTTTGGACACACCTTCTCACTTAGTGTTTTATCCTTAATTTTGTTCTGTCCAGCATTATTCATTAATATTGACAACATCCAAACTGTGAAAGTGGCCATATTTAGTTTTAATAACAGCATTGCACACTGATGGGGTTCATTCTATGAGATCGCCCCCAAAAGTGTCATGTCTTGCTTTTTTTAATGTGCTGTAGACCACAAGACTTCAACAGGTGGTATTGCAGGGGGGTTGTGAACATTTTGGGTCATTAGACCATTTTTTAAATAACCCCACTAAAAAATACCCTTTGCAAAACTGGATTTTCCTCACTCACCTACCTGAAAATCCAATACAGGTCAAGACTACAGCCTGTTGCTGATATGACTCTGTGTGACAACCTCCAATCATCCAAGGATAGATAAGTTTTATGCTACACATCACAGTTAGACATCTTAGACATTGGCACAGCATTTGTAGAGGGAAAAATCCAGCAGACGAAAATATCGGATTTACGCTTTATTTCGGAATAATGGGTTGTACTCTTTTACTTGTTTTTGTGGCAATTTATTGTTATCATTTGTTTGTGCAAAAAGCACAAATACTGCTGTTGTTCCAGCATGGAAATCGTATTTGGGTCAAAAACACTGCGCTTCTTTTTGAAATGGAGAAAACGTATCAAAAGACTCTGACGTAGAGAAGTTTACTAGCTTCTTGAAATGTACGATACAGCTTGCTACGGAAGCATCCGTAGACCAAAAAGTGCTACATTACAGACAGCTGGATCAAATCGAGTCCGGTCAGTGTTCTCACCATCAGTGAACCGCACCGGAGTTCGGATGGAGGCGTACCGAATCAAACTGGTCCGCTTTCACACCAGCCCAAACAAACCAAACTTGCAGGTGTTCCGGACTCTCGTCCGCTTAAAGCGGACCAAATGCCGTAGGTGTGAAAGCACCCTAACACATTACAGCAGAACACACTCACTTATATTTACGTTTTTCTTCGTATGATGGGGGCAGTTGTCTTCACTCAGGCATCTCTGGAGCCTACGTAATAGAAATGTTGAAGGTTAGACCCTCAATTTTCTGTGTTTTTGGAGAATTGTTATTGTTGAAGGGTCCCACATACATACCCAGTGTATGTACAGTATGTGTGTGCACATATTTAATGTAGGTAGATCATTGTTGATTTGGTCATTGTAAAAGTAGCTTGTCAAACCAAAAAAGGTTGGCCACCCCCGGCTTAAGGCTTGACTGTCTCACCACATGTATGCTAAAAAAAACATGAATCTGTCCATTATTTTAATAGCTCGGTATTGTATGTAAGATAACAGGTATGGTTATTCATGACAGTGGCACTTATAGACCATCATCCATTTCCACATTTATAAAAATGTCAATTTTAATAGCTTGCATGTGTGATTATCATGTAATTGACAGACAATGTTAATACTAACATTGTTATCAGTTGACAAGGTATGTTTCTAAATGACAGTGGTGCAACCCCCTCCTCACAGTATCGGCATTGGCAATGTTGATACTGACATGGGTATCAGTTGACAAGGTATGTTTATAAATGACAGTGGCACTAATAGACCATCACTATTCCATTTCCAACATTTATGTTTAAAATGAAAATGTCCATCTGAATAGCTTGCATGTGTGATTATCATGTAACTGACAGACAATGTTGATACTAACATTGTTATCAGTTGACAAAGTATGTTTCTAAATGACAGTGGCGCAACCCCCTCTTCACTGTACCTTGAACATGTTTAAAATGTAAACATGAATATACGAACTATTATTTGAAGTGTTTGATACTGAATGTACTTAATACTGAATGTGCAATAACAAGGCACAAGGCCCAGTTTAATATAAAACACAACTTTATAGAAGAGGTGGTACTTGCTCCATGTCTCCATCAGTTTGGGGGTCCTTGGCCTGACAAAACATTGAAGACCTCTGCATTGAAGACCCTGCACAGAGAAAGTGTGGATACAGAGTCACTATCCTGCAAGTGCTACTACAACTACTGTACAAATTAAAGAGGCTGTCTGCGATGTTGGGAAACTAGCTAGTAGCCGATCATGACAGCCTGATTCAAGGTTGTCAGAGGGGAGCTGAAACAAAAACAAGATAAGACAGTCACACTTTCAGAGGCAGAAAAGAATTTTACCCTCAGTAAACTCCAATCTTATATTTTTTGGTACCAGACCTCAAAGTCTTTCCTATGAAGAGACCCCAGCACTTCTGTGTTGTAACCCACTCTTCGATTTAGCTCAGAAATCGTCCATGTTGTGCTGCCAGTTCTCTTCCCAACTGCTTGATTTGGAGACAAAGCTTTGCTGGACTTTGAACAGCTCTCTCCGTCTTCTTTATTGATACACCAGGAAATCACCCAAGCCAATCAGCAGAAATCCTGTTATCGTGGTTCCGAATAGATGAATGTCCATCACATCCTCAGTGGACAGCGTCTCAAAAACACATAAGTCCCTATGCGTCCATGTCCAGCAGCCGCTGCCCCTGAGGACCCACGGGTTCTCCTCGACCCATCCTCCTGCGTGTCAATTTCATTGAGGTCCAGCTGGTCAATTCCATGTTGCTTTAGGTTTAGGGAGAGAGTCTGACAGAGAATGAGGAAAACACACAGACAAGACATAGCAAGCAGGGAAAACTGGGTCAGGAGCAGATAGAAATGCGTCCACTCTCTCTGAAAGTTGGAAGAGAAGAGTGCAGTAGTTTTAGTAGCACTAATAGGGCTAATGACTCTGTAGCCACCCATCCTCTGCACGAGACAACTGATGGCCTGAAACACATTAAGAAGGCACAAATGAACAAATTAATTGAAAACTGTTCTGGGTGACTACCCTGTGAATCTGATGACATAATGCAAATCTGTCATTGAAGCCAAATGCAGCCACATTGACCAATCTAAAATGCTAAATATGTTCTGGATTGTTTAACACTTTTTTTTCTTCACAACATAATTCCATATGTATTGTGGCACAGTTTAAATGTGTTCAATATTCATGTACAATGTTGAAAAATAACAGAAACAAAGAAAAAACCTCTTAGAGAAGGCATGTCCAAATTTGAGATTGTAATGTAGTTCCAATGTTTGTTTTTTTTTTATCGTGAAAAATTATACCTGTCACTATGACATTGGCACATACTTGCAATAATCACTGTCTGACTTGTATTGCTCCTGAAAGTTGAAGTTGCTTCATCCCTTCTAAATTGCAAGTCTTGGCTCTGTCATTAAGGACATGAGCAGCAGTCATTGTACTGCAACAATGATAAGGGGAAGGGGAGCGGAGAGCAGAATGTGGGGAGAACAGAGTGTGTGATTTGGCTATAGTGCCGCCTTCTGTCTGATCTTCAGCTAAAAAGACCCTAACTTCTACAACGGGCTTATAACCCCCCACTAATCCCCCCTTCTGACTCATTTCACTGCAGTTTGAAGCCCTCTCTTTAAATCTCTTGTTCGCTTGCTGCTGTGCGTTTGCACACACACCCATGCGCCAGAGTCTCTGAATAACAAAACCCTCCAGTTGAAATGGAAATGTCTCGCTGGACCGGTAAATTGCAGTGTGAGAAATATCTTTAGCCAAATGTTCACTCACAGGCACAAACACAGACGCAAGTACACACTGCATATCCATTGTGTGACTTTCGTTTTAATTATAAGTGCATGAATGCCTGCCACCCATGACTTCTATTATACATTTTATGTTTTATCTTGTGTTAAACGTCTTTTTTTTGTTTTTGAACACTTTTGATGAACCCTTTCACTGCATATTGTCGATGCACACAGACATACAGTACACACTTTAACAGCACCAATGCAGTCCTTCCCTCATGCGCCAAACTGCCTATTTTTCCTCTTTATCCTATTCAGTTTAAAATTAGATTTTTTTTGCCCCCATGCCAACCAAATGGCACGTTGGTGAGCTGTCAAGAATGCAGAGAGGACAGGAAGTAACCCCTCCTCTGGTGACAGTAGGCCTTTGTGACATTATTAAAGATGAATGTTTTTTACAAGAACTGGAGGAATTATCATTAGTGACGGTTTTAGTGTCAAATGCTTGTTTCAGAGCTGTCACTCGTTCCCGCCTTCTTTAAAATGAGATGACTTAATATCATGGTACTAATAATACCACCTCATCACACTGCCAAAATAGGAGATCACAGCAGTGGGTTTAATGGCAGGGGCAGGAATACAGAGAAAGACTCAATTCTGTCATGCATCACATTGATGGCATTCACAGACAGCACAAGGTACCTCTATTTATGTCTGCTATATATTTGATTAGCATAATTGTTGTTGTTGGATTGTGTATCTCTAACTTTGATGCAGAATAGACACATCTGCAGCGGTGCATTCAGCACTGTGACAGCTTTAAATTGGCTGTTGTGCTAGTTTTATTTTGTGTTACTATGGAAGATTTGTGCTAGATTTGTACTGCACTGTAGATGCGGAAGCAGGTTTGATTCATGCAAATCGGCTGAACCAACATTTGACATGAGGACATCTTAAAAAAAATGTTTTACATCAGTTACCTGAGGGAAAAAGTGCCAAATCCAGCTTTTTTGCATTACTAACTAAACGGCACCCAGACAGTTAACCTCCATCAAGGTGGCTTAGTGTAGAAACTCATGTGTTCCATGTGGAAACTGAAGCTGAAATTGCTCTGAAAGACACCAGATGGCGCCTACATTTAGTCATTTGTACTAACACAGTTCAATTCAGACCACAGTGGTGATTGGGCTTGTCACCAAAATCTCATCGCTTGTTCTTAGAGTTGCTACCAAAATTCAAAATCTTTTCATTACCTTTTGCATAACAAACAAAGGTGACATGGTAACTGTATCTACAAAGGTAACTAAAATTGCACTAATCTGTCAACGTGTTAGACTTGAAGCAAGAGGAGCTGAGCCTTGTGTTGCTATAGATGAAGCAGCACACAACAGCAACAAAGCCATGGAAAAAATGCACAATGGATTATTAGGGCAGTGCTTTAACTCAATGCTTTATTGGAGCTGTCCTAGCACTGCATCAATCCTGCTTCTTTCTCTCATTATTTAGTGTTTACTGGTGCTTCGAGGTTAGAAGTGCATTATCACTACCCAATTGACTGCATTTCCTATACTCATTCAGTCGCATTTATTCCAGTTGAACGCCTCTGCTGAGTGAATGGGTGACACCTAGTGGTCAAATGAAATAAACTGGTTCAATCAGATGTTTGGTTTCTTATCAACTGCCCCAACCTGTTTGCACATATGGTTGTTTCACAATCCATGGTGGGATAAATTTGCTGATTGATTTCTATTTGGGAGACTCTGATTGGGTTTTCCTGTGAAAACCTTAGGCTCACTTGCTACTTTGTCGAGGCTTCTCTTCAGCCTTTCTAAAGGTGCAAAATTGTACAGCTATTGGTGGCTTAGAAATTGAGTCAGCTAAGAATTTCTGACACCTTTTTGTGAAGCTTGTCAATTAGCTTAGCAGATGAACAATGAATCTTGATTTACAGAAAAAGAGAAGGTGTAAAAAAACCTCGAAATGTTGTGCAGTTAATGTGAAAAGAGAAGAAGCTCAAATTTGAATATGGCAACATCAGTTGCAGTCTTTATGCTTTTTGTGCTGTGTTTTTTTTCTATAAGGGCTCCATATACTGAGCCTAATGCATTTTTTTCTTCATAGTGTCCACTGTTTCTTCGGCTTACTTTCAGTGCAGCACTGCAGCTGTCTTCTCCATCTTCATTTCCCCATAGTACGTCAATGACCAGTCTCATATGAAGAAAATGTGGTTACCGAAGGCCGGATATTCACCACGCAGAACATATCACCCATCTGCCTCTTTCAGAATCATTAGGCTCCTCTCAGACCATTTTTCAACCCTTTTTTAAGGCCAGGCTATCAGGGAATTTTTATACCATCCAATTACCTTTGTTCATCAGACAGAAGTTAAATGTCAGTGATTCTCACTAATGTGTGTGTGCTTCAGCTCCATGACACACATGCATGAACCCAGTTACTAGTACACAGCCTTCTGTGCTTCATGTAGTATGAGTGTGTAATATCTCAGTGATGAGGATGGGCCTATCACTCGAATGTATGAACCATTTAGGCTGCCATTACATAAATGAGTATACTGTACGTTCAATGAGCAAAGCAGCCATTGTAATCTTTAGGCTACACTGCTGGGTTTGAGAAACGATGTTTTGAAAGCATGGCTCATTGACAGGGGTTATAAACCTTAATTCTGCATAAATGTGTAATATTGAGTTGAGTAGCTGTGCAGTTTTGAGACGTGTCACCCCAGTCACAGAGCATTAACACAGGCTGTCCAGGTTCATAAAGGTTTTTCTTTCTCTCTCTTTTTAAGTTATTTGTCACTGACCATGAGTCAAATTTGCTTTCTACATTTAAAAGTAAGTATCCAGAGGAGTTGGCAGCCTCTGCTGCCTGCAATACAATATTTGAAATGTTGCAATTGTTGCAGAGTCACATATTGCTCTTGTTACATATGGCTTTCAAAACCGTTTTAAAGCAGTAGGTATTATAGGTGTGCATTTTCCATGTTTGTATTGTTATTCACCATGTCCTCTGTATGTTAAATCCTTTAGTGTTAATGTTTTAGTTTCAAAGCTCACTCACAATGAATCTGCATTTAACTTCTACAATGTCAGCTCAATACAAAAGACTGGTCAGTGGATAATACATTTGTAAAAGATTTAGCACAGTATAAATTATGATAGAAATGAAGTTAATGAGAACAACCATACATTTGCCATATGGTCAAAAGCATTACTTGTAGTATGGTATTTGCTCTCAGCAATGCTGACACTTTGCCAAATTGTTGTTTTTGTTATATTTTTGTATTATAACAATGTGGAATTTTCAAACTTTTAATGTAGGTCCATTGCTTTTGTTTTTACTCTGCAAATCAATGACATTTTGTTATAATGAAACCTGTGCATAGTTCAGGCAGGTGCAGAAGTCTGTGCCTAATTTTCTGCCCAATCACCATGATCCCTGCCTTACACACCCCTAATCATCTTTAGTTTTAAAAACTCTCCATTCGTCTTGACACGGGGGTTTAAGATTTCAGGGGGACATCTGCGTCAAGCTTTCACAGATCATCCCAGAGCATCTCTTCAGCAAAGTCACCACCACACTAAAATGCATATAAGGTCAAGATGAGCGCATCCTGACTGAAATGAATTTTATTGTAGTACACAATTTAACTGGGCTTGCCCCAACTTTTTGCTGGTAGGCTATATGTAATCCTATGACCTTTTTTCTTTACTTAAGGCACACAAGTCTTCAACGCAAACAGTTCCCTTTCCAATGGTGCTCTCCAAACTCCACTGGGGTACGTTCCATCTCATTTCCACCTCCTGTTTATTGCTAATTGCTAACTAATGAATTGTTCTCCTCTCCTCTTTAAACATACATAACTAATGTACAGTAAGACAGCTCTGCTTAGCAAGGGAAAGCCTTTCCACAAGCAGCAGAGAATTAAAAAGAGCTTAGTGCTGCAGAAGCTTTGGTAATAAATTATGTTCACATCCTTTTGTATCATTTTTGAACCTAATTGTTTGCTTTCTGTCAACAGCCACGTGGTTAAAGTTTACAGCCCTAAAAAAAACAGTCTTTGCAAAATGCTTTACAGTTTAGGTGCCAAATACATAGATTAACAGTCCCACAGATAAGCAGATTCGTGTGCTGTTAATTACATTGTCCGGGAACTGGGATAATATTCCAGTGTCCCTGCTTTAGCTACAATTTCCGTGTTTGTTTATGTTAAAAGCCGGGGCAGTTTGCTCCATGCTAATTAGCAGCTAGGTGGTACTGACCTAGTTAGTATTACAGTGGACACAACCTGATGGAGAAGCTTTCCACCAATGTCAGTCAATGTCACTTAAGAGTTTACACTCACTGAATAAACATAGTAGGAGACGGGATGGTGAGATGAGATGGCACATGTTTGATTAGCCTGTGAAGTGAAGGATGTGCGTTTAATCCTTTCTGCAACTAATCCCTCTGCTCTTGGAGGGTCCTCACTGCCTGGGGGGGAAAAAGTGTTGTAAGTCTTGAGTCTGTGTAGCCAGCAGTCATACTGTCAAGCTATTCACATCTGAACACCCCCTTACAACACGGTCATTGATTGTGATACATGAATCAGAGTTCTTCTCAGTTTTGTTGTACTATGTGAAAAAAGCAGAAGATATAAAATGATGGTCTCTGTTCTGTTATGGGCTGATGGCCTGCAGCTGTATTAATGTACTTCATTTGACCTCATTTTCAAACATGTACAATGAGGCACATTTTACCATTTATACCATTGAGTTTCTTTGTATGAATAATTGCTATTTTTATGACACTTGCTCCCCGGTGCTGCATCTCCCATTCTCATCTTGAAGGATGTTTATGCAAATTTTTTGACATGTTCAATTGTGGAGCGAGGTCACAAAAGCAGTGTACATTCATCCCACACTGAGCACAATTTCATGTAGCAATATAGAAACTCAAAAGATTAAAAAAAGAGGAAAAAATAACTGTCATCAAAAGCTAATTGTTATTCCCCAAGCACCACTGGAACTGGAAACCTCAGCTTGTAGCTTTATACTGAATACTGAGTTTCAGCTGCCTGTACCCATTATGGGCTAACATGCCAAAGCATATCTTGTGCTGTGCAATTCAATTTAGTCAAATGAGTACCCAGGCTCCAGATAGCCCGCTCTAGTAGCAATTGCAAACCTCGACGCAGACAGCAGCTGTCATAAAGGACCAGCCACCACATAATGTATACCAAATGCTTTGCCAGTGGTATCAATGTGTGATCAATATGCAATAAAAACTCATTAAAGCATTCTGTGTTCCGTCATGGAAATTAATCCTGGAAGACAAATCTGTGATGTGTTACCCTGGATATGATTTCAGTCCATCCATGCAGAAACAAGTTATTTAAAGCCAGAAATTGGATGGGGGTGGAGGGGGGGGATGCAAAAATAGAGGTGGAGAAAGGGGAAAAAAGAGGATGAAACCAACCCATCTGGAAGAGGGGATACAGAAAGAGTCTATGACAGCACATCATAATGACGTTTGGTAGTCTGCTGGCTTTCTGTTCACCTGAAAGGGAATTAACATGAAAAAATACACTGTTCTCCATTCTGATCACATCTCTTGGAGCCATCATTGCTCCATATCCATCCCTCCCACTCAGAGATTTTTAGCATCTGGTGGATCACTCATCAGACTGTTTATTGCAAATGCAGTTGTTATACCGGGTTTGGAGGCAGTGAGGGGAAAATGTAAGAAATATTTGTTGTCTAACCATATGCTCAAAAGCAAACATACACACTATATAACATATCCCAGCAAGATGCTGTTGGATTGTTTTAACCTCAAATGTGTTTTCAGTTTAATCTTTCTTTGTAGCATGCTCATGTTGGGATACTGCTGTGAGCTATGCAACAAAACAAGATGGTATAAGCTTGGTTTAATCCATGCCTGTATTCCCCATTTGTCAATGAAGGACATAAAAGCACAGATTTTACTACAACAGTGTAATTTATATGATAAAATGTATGCTGTTTGGAAATACAGGTTTCCTTCTACTTTGCAAGCACTGATTTCTGTCCACAGTTTGACAGGGAATGGATGCACTTTTTATTTTTAGCTACATGGGCGTAAGCAGTAGGCATGCATTTGCAGACATATGCCAGACTATACTTGCACCTTTTCCTCCCACATGACTTTTTAATGTAATTCTATATTTTACTCCGATATGCATTAATATCGGAGTAAAATACTTGTTCATTGCCTTGTTCTTTATGCACATCTGCCTGTATGCCCATTGGAAGCAGTGAGATGTAGGAGACTCCTGCAGCCTGCGTTTTTTAAAGAAGGCAAAGGAATATAAGTATTGATTCGGCCTTACTTTGCCTTTTATCTCATCGGACCGTGATCCCTCTACAGGACTGGTAGACTTTAAAGATGAGGCAAAGGTACACGTTTGATAACTTTCAAAGGTTTCCCGCAAACGCGATGGATTGACTGAGTAGGTGCAGAGGAGGTGGGGAGTTGCACGTTGTGGGCTATGTGATACATGCCGTTTCCTTTCATTTTCACCTTTGATTATCTGCTGCACTGAAATTGTATATTGATTCATATTATCCAGCCTTTGAGAGGAATGACACATGCTAGTCCCACTGATTTGTGATCGATGGTGTGGATTACTCACATGAATCACTGACTTAAAATGTATGTAATTGGCTCATAACCATTACTTTAGCCTGGTAAATCACCATCAAAGAGGCACTTACGCAATGTATTTGATAGTGTTGCAGTTGAGGCTTTTGTTAATGCTGTCAGTAGCTAACGGGATCGTATTCTTTTGTCTGACTGCTGGATTTGGCAACAAAAAACTTGACAGATGTGAAGACGGAAAAGTTTGCTGTTGACTTGTTTGACTGGCTTCATTCTCTGTAATTGAAAAAAATGACTTTGTAATGTATTTATTATATAATAGTCAGATTTTTGAGATGCAGCAGTAGAGGTTGTGACTACTGTAGTTCTTGTTGGAGAGCATTAATCCTCATGGGATGTGACAGAACTGAGCTAACTGTATTGCCATTGCTTTTTGCCACTGCATCATGTACCTGTCAATTGTGTTTCACCTGTTCCTCACACTTCTTTGAGTTTAATTCTTGAAAGGCACACGTGAAATGATATATTGTGCAAGCCTCATTGTATTGCTGTTTTAGTTTGCAGCACCACAGTTTGATGCAGGTGAGAGTGGGTATATATGCATTTTTGTGTTCATGCTATGACTGCAGTATTTTGCTCTGAGTCAGATCCTGTGAATAGCTGGGCTAATTTTTTCCATTTATCCCTGACTCTGCACTTACAAATCAGCCCTGTCACATCCTATTCATCAGTTCCCAGCCTTGCATATATTCAACATTCACCCTCATCCTTTTTTTTCCCACTCCTTTTTATTTTTTTGGATCATTTATTCAGTACACCCACAGCACTGCGCCTAAAACAACATCAAGTTCAATTATGCGACTGGTGGTCTAGGCCTAACCTTAAGTCAGATATTGTTTTTCTTTCCTTTGCAAAACACAACAGAATAGTATTTGCTTACATTAAACTTTTGCAAAAGCATTGGGAGCATTTGCAAATCAGAAATGTGTGACAACACTTACAGGGTCCTTACTATGTGACAGTGCCAATGAATATTTATTATTGCCCCCATTCGTGTGATGAATAATCATCATTAGCTCCATAATTTGCTCCGACAGTAGGTCGGCCAATCATAGCACACTTTGACTTGAAGACCTGCAGTGAAAATTATTTTTTCAGCCTATGCCAAGCATTATGCTGTGTCATAGACTGTTTTTTTTTCTACTTGAAACTGTTTTAAAATTGAATCTTCTATCTCCAGCCATTACTGTGCCTATACATTCCTGATCCTAGATGTAATTCAATTTAGAAAGCACACTACAGGCTGGTAATTCATTGGAACTGTATGAATCATTGCATGACTGTCTTTTCTGTCCCATCCGTCCTCCCTTAGTCTGGGTTTAAGACAGAGCTCAGTGGATTGATGTATGGGATGTGGTTGGCAGGGCATTTCCTTTACTCCTCCTATCAGCTACAGCGTTGAAGCTTTGCCAAACTGTCTTTCAGCCTTTTCAGTGCTTTATCGCTGCTAAACACTGAATGTGTACATTTGCGTGTACATGCATACAAGTTACATACAAGCATGTTTAAACTGAAGCCTCATTGCACTACATACTAGAAGCCTACTGCTGTCTTTAAATGGCAAGTGTGAATTTTGCTCAGATGGCAGCTTCTTTCCGTAGAAAAATCCTGTGACAGCACAACGTACCGTATATGGCTCAGTTTTCACGGCCCTGGGCATCATTTGAACTGACTCATATGTGGTTTGTTTACTCACATTTAACTGCAGCAGATAGCAATATTTGGCTGGCCTGTGTGATAAATCTGTTTTTGATTACACAGCATCTTCTTGTGGATGAATAAAGTTCATCATTTTCATCATTTATTTTATTTATGTCTTTCTAGTAAAGGCCATGGATAAGTCATTGAAATCTGATATGGAGTAAAATCACATCGGACATGACAGATCTAAATGTAGTTGTATTATAGACTCTGATATAACAAAATGAACCAATATGACCCATATGAGCCAGTGAATGAAAGCCTGACTGAATGAAAATCTACAATAACCAACAAGAACAAGAGCAGGAAAGGTTCATCATCATCCCTGACACTGCATAGAGGCTTATGAAAACCTCATCTGAGACTAAATGCATAAGATATGCGTTTTCCCTATAGTTATATTTAATTTGGGGTTTTTGTGTGAGTTGTAATAACACAGGATGTATTACAACCTAATATATTTCATTTGAACAGAATATTCAACATTAAGGTAATAAGACCATAAAGTCCCAGTGAGAGATCCAAAAGTGGGCAAATGTAAATAGAAAAAAAAATCATCTGCTTAAGATTTATTTTGTCCACTTTTGTTTATTTACTTGATTATTTTGATAATTATTACACATTTTTGTGTGCTTTGATTTTTGTGCAGTGTTATTTTGTTCATTTTTGTTAAATTTTATTTGTTGTATTCTTCCTTATGTTTGCTAATTCTGTTGCTTATTTTGTTCACTTTTTAAAACATTTTGTTTGTAATTCTGTTTATTTTCTGTTCTTTTTTTTATTATTGTGTGACCTATGGTCATGAGCTTCGGGTCATGACTGAAAGGACAAGAGCCAGGATACAAGCGGCCGAGATGAGTTTCCTCTGCAGGGTGGCAGGGCTCCCCTTAGTGGGTGAGAAGCTCAGTCATCTGGGTAGAGCCACTGCTCCTCCATGTCGAGAGGAGCCAGATGAGGTGGCTTGGGCATTTGGTTTGGATGCCTTCTGGATGCCCCCCGGGTGAGGTTTTCTGGGCATGTCTCACTGGGAGAAGACCCCAGGGGAGACCCAGGACACGCTGGAGGGACAATGTTTCTCAGCTGGCCTGAGAACGCCTCAGAATTTCACCAGAAGAAATGGGCGAAGTAGCCGGGGTAAGAGAAGTCTGAGTTTCCCTGCTGAAGCTGCTTCCCCCCCACGAGCCCATCCCCTGGAAGATGGATTGGTGTTAATTTTTTATTTTGGTGTACTTGTTTTGTTGCTTATTTTGTTTATTTTTTAATACATTTTGTGAGTTATTTTGTTCATTTTTTTGTTCGTTTGTTTATTTTGTACATTTTTTTATGTTTGCCAATTCTGTTGCTTACTTTGTACATTTTTTTAACATTGTGTTAGTAATGTTGTTTTTGTTCATGTTTGCCAATTTTGCTGCTTATTTTGTTCTTGTTTTGCAACATTTTATTGGCATTGTTTTTTTGTTCTAGTTTCCTTATTTTTCTTTTGACAGTTTCATTATTTCTGCTGAGTGTTAGCCTATCATTTCTGCTGTTTTAGTGTGACAAAATAGCCACACATAAAATTACAGCTCTTCTTCAACATTGGCAGGAAAGTTTTACTCCTTTCGGAGCTGTGCCCAAATGTAACCAAAGTAAAAAGTATTTAAAAAGCCATTCTGTGAAGTGCATTTATTGTGGAAAAAGAATCAAGTACAAGTAAATGAGTAAACCTACTTGAATACTACCCACCTCTGGTTTTAAGTAGCATAAATTACAAATGTACAGTCTTAGATTTGACTGAATCATCTTTTCTGATTGCTTTTATTATTAAAATATGAAAAAAAATGGTTGTCACTCTTCTTATTTTCTTATATCAATAAAGACCTGAAAATCCTCTCGAATGTACCAGGCATGAGCCAACATCTTCTCGTGGTTAGAGGTGTAAGCTGAAGGGCACAGCTTTGTAATACCAAGCAGCAAAGAAGTAATTCAAATCTCATTCGTTCTGACCGACTCCCCTTGATACCAAAATGTATCAATTTCACTCTGATTTTTTTCACACTGTCTTACCTTGGCCTGTGAATGGGAATGTATTAAAATATTTATCCCAGAAATACTTGAAGTGAAAAAAAAAACATCTACTCCATTGTCATTCAGTGTGTGGTTTTAGACTAAATTTAAACTGTATTATTATGGAGTGGCTCAGGTGGAGAGCAAAAACGGAGTCTAAAATATTAATAGAACATTTTTTTTCCTTTGACTTTTTAAGTCCGCTTCCTCAGGTGCTGTGACTTCTGCTCAGGCTCAGTGACTTCGGCAGGTATTGCTTTATTTTACAAGCTCTCACTTAACCAGCAATTTTCTTGCCACTGGTGGAAGGGTGTTAATCTCTGCATATGGCTCCAAGATTGTGTGTTTGTGCATTTCTCTGTCACAACTTATTCTGGAGGTAGACCACAGCTGCGTGAGATTTTAATTGACTTCAAGGGGGGGGGGTCTTCAAAAGTATATTATTATATATGTGTATGTGTGTTTGCATGTGTTACATTGCGTGGCTGAGAACAGGCATATTTATGGGGCGTTAAAGTAGCTATTAATGTCACAGCTGGAGGGAAGCATTAGTGTGGTAAATGGAATTTTTATGCTTTTAAGTGCATGCATACATTTGCTTTTATCTGTGTGTATGAGGTGGTAAATGTTGAGGCAAATGTCATACCTTTGGGGAAACAGAACGTGTTATACTGTATCCAAATTTAAATCCCAAAACAGGGGTGTGCAAACTGTAGCTCTTTAGGCCCTCCCATTGACTCCTGTGGCTTTGTACAGTTATGGAAGTAACACATAATGAATCAAAATGAGCAACATCAGCACTAAATCTACAAAATAAAGGAACAAACTAAGGTTAAGGAAAGACCGATGCAAAAAATCTATAAAATGAACAAAATAAACAAGACAAAGAGCAAGAATAAACAATGATCAAAAAACTATGGAAATAATTGGAAATATTACAAGATTAAGACAAACCTGAGTGGAATTACCAAGAACATGAACAAAATATTCAAGAAAATGAACAAAAATTAATGGGGAAACAAACCAAAATATGTAAAAATAAACAAATTAATGAGTAAATTCAACAAAAATTAGCAAATAATTAAGGAAACTAACAAAAAATTGAAAAATAACTTCAACAAAATGAATAAATTAATTAAAAAAATTAACAAAAAAGAATGAAATAATAACAAACTGATGCTATTATGTTGCCAGTGAAACAAACTTCATACTTCGTGTTTCATTAAAGGTTAGATACAATTTTTTGCCCCTTGCTGTTCAAAAATGTCTTGATTGTAAGGTAGCCAACCTCTGTCCTAAATGATCTCCTGAGTGAAATAACTGGCCTGTGCTTGGGATCAACTGAAACTTCCAGGTCCCATACCGTGAAAATCCCTCTTCACTGGGTTTTGAAGTGTATGTAAACTCCGTGATGTAAAATTAAGGCTGTGAATCTATGAACATGGTTGGTACTGTCTGTCCTGAAAAATCCATGCAACAAGATGAATAGGAAAAACAGGCCATTTTGGATTTTGTTCATTTGTAACATCATAAAGGAGACCAAATCCTAATCAAGCTTAAATGCATTAGTCTTGCCCAAGTTTCAATCAAAGTATTTAACAACACATAGAGTAAAAGAGGTACACATATGAAATTCCAGTGACCTAATATAATATGTGACCTTTAGTGACAACTGACCAACTCATATCGTCTGAATTGCACGACTTGAAATGTAAAATCAGTCTGATAAAGTGTTAAAGAGCTTCCGTCTCATGCCAGAAAGCATTAAGGATGATGACTGTCACTGTTTATAAGACAGCACGTCAGAAAATGTGAAATAAATAGAAAATAGGTCAGTCTGTGAAGGTTTTCTACTGAGGGAACATGAGGGAAAAGGGGATCACACATACAAACACATCAAAACAAACACTGTCACAAGTAAGCACAGAACCCAACAGAGTCTCCAAGAGATGTACCTTAGTGGACCTGAAATGAAACAAGCCGTATGTGTCTACTGCTTTCAGACTTCCTCATTTATTAATCTCTGAGTGTGTGATTTGATGTTGCATGTTAGATATAATTGCCTACATGTGTCTGCAGAAAAATAAAGAACATATGTTACAGTATTTAATGTCTGATTTAAAGGTCCCATAACTTTACACTATTGTGTGTGTACTAAATACTTTGGTCACGTTGCATGTGTTTAGGTTTTTTCCTTGATTTTTCAAAAGCCTCTACCACATACATTCTGTTTTCACTTAGACACTTGCGCTTTCAGAAAATGTTGATTGGTTAAGTGCCCTGGGATCTTATTCTGACACAAAACTACTCTAAGCACAAAAAATACAATTCTCATGCATACTTTTCTGAAAAAAATGTCAGGAATATTGGCTGTTGCTCAGGGAGCTGAGCTGATTTAGCTTGAATATGACTGGTTGTAATTTTCAACGTTCAAAAATTGAGAATTCTACTGGCTGATGGGTGTGGGACTAATGCACTTCAGCTACTTTATGATTGGTTATCACTTGTGATGTCACAAAAACTGACAAATATAAATAGACAGGATCGGATTGAGAGGTCTAAAAGTCTTATTCTGCCTCTGGAAGTGAGACTGTGTTATCTTGTTTGTTTCGGATTCTTGCAAATGACCTTGCAACGAAAACCTCCAGGGAAGAGACGGAGTGAGAAAATGAAGTTTTGGCTTCTCGCTCCCCTACTTGTACATCAACACTCTGATATGAAGGCAATCTGAACTCTCTGCGGACTTGTGTCGCCATGGGAACTATCATGGAACTCAACACCTGGACAATATGCTCTGAGAGAGGATTCTTGACTTTCCTATCAGAACTGATACGACACAATACATCCATTTATCATTATTACATACTTACATGTAGGCATGGGCCGGTTACCGGTTTTACGGTATACCACGGTATGAAAACGTCAAGGTTTCAAAACCACTAAAATTTTC
>JAQQAE010003065.1:0-20944 GCA_029823295.1 Pseudamia nigra | reverse complement strand
CCGGAACGGATTATCGTCGTTATCCGAGGCACCGCTGTATTTTACACTAAAGTAGGGTTCGGTGAATGCGCATATGAAACTGGTGGGGTTCGGTAGCTCCAACAAGGTTAAGAACCACTGATTTAGATGTATACTCAAATATGACTCTAAGGCACTATGGGCCTTGGCGGAGGTCTGTGCTCCACTGAGTATCATTCTAGTTGATCACTATTATTATTTTCTTCGTTTTGTTGATTATCTTGTTCATTTCATTGAATATGTTGTTATATACAGTGAAATCACATGGATACATATGGCTCTGGAAGGAGATACAGTGTCTGTAGGTACAACAATCAAGTGTCCCAATACTGTTGTCCATATAATGTAATTTAATACGCATATAAAGCTCAAGAAGTATAGTCAAAAATGGCTAAGTGCTGCTGGGGGGATGAGCAAGTTCATATACCTTAAATTGCTATGGTATAACTTCTGATTTGTAACAAAAACAGAATACCAATTCAAATGATTAAGCAAGGTAACCCTACACTGGTCACTAACATGAACACTCACGTGTATCAAATGAGTTAACTGAGATTTCTTGGCAAAAATATGGCACAGACATCCGCTAATATCTGTTTACAAGCTGAAAAGCCTGCTGATACAGGTAGGGGAAGGAACATGTAGTTCACAGGTATACAAGGATGTAGCATGTGGTATTTAGTATCCAGTATGTGATTCTGAACACAGAAAATGTCTCTTCAGCTCGATTAAACCATTTAACTTGATTCGAACGAGCCAATAATTAGACTAAATGTAAAAAAGAATATTACATATAGGAATGCCATGGCTTTGTTATATCTTGTCTTTTGCATAATTGACCCATGTCCCTCACATTTTCTGGCAATGATTAAGAAATGAGATGAAACTGGAGAATCATTAAAACACAGGTCAATACATTTCTCATTTCAGAGCGACAATTCTTCGTCGACATACCTGAAGGAAGCTTCTGTCAATTAAATGAAAAGAAACACAAGGTGCACCAATCAATAATTAATTTAAAGCTTTTTTTGACCAATAGCAACAGATGATATGTGACTGAGACACAGAGATTTTCTTGTTTGTTGATAATAAGCGTTCAGAAGTGCACTAAGTACTCTAAGCACGTCCTACGTTGGCCTCTTCGACAGATTCTCTCTTTGACACAGATGGTGGATTATCAACAGTTTAGAAAATGTCATTCAGCAATAAGTCGTGCTGACATTTATTGCTTGTCCTCTTAATCTGAGACAAGCTGCTCATATAAAGAGTGCAATTAAAAGAAACTGCTCCTTCTCACACCTCTTTGATAACAGAGTTAATCTACTCAGGAGGGACTGAGATTGGTGACACCGGCTTTTCCATGGTGGGTTTCCCCTGCTGTGTGTTTGTTTTTCTTATTTATTTATTTTTTTTATTTGGATCCTGGAGTGAATAGCCATTCAAAGCCACTTCACCTCCACCCATTCAGAGTGAGACAGTCCACTTCTGCCAAATGGAATGTAAGCACCAGGCATGTCTCTCCGCCAATGCTTTTTAGCACTCTGATCTCACCACTTGTGGGCTGTCTGCCCACTCATCAAATTATAGGCTCCAAATACGGCAGGCTTCCCACGTACGTCACATAATGCCTGACACATTGAACAAAGCTCAAGAACCAATCATTCCATTTACTTCACTTAGACAAATGTCACAGAAAATTGATTGGCCTTGCTAATGAGGAAAACCGGATCAATGGAATAATTATAATGGGGAAAAAAAGAAAAACATCTGACAACAGCACAAACCATGTTATTGGCAATTTATGAGGAATCCATCCAAAATATGTCACTAGTTCAGAAAAACAAAGGGGCTGGAGCCAAATGGCTGCTGTTAGTGAATTACTTCCACTCCTTTCATTCTCAAATAGATAATATTTACATCATGCTACATTGAGAGCACTAATTTAACACACTCGTTGTTCACTTTCATACAACACTACTGAAAAAATCCTCTTGTCACTCTGGCTCACAGTTTTCTTCTTCTGAATTTAACAGATGTGTGAATTATTAAAGTGTTTTCACACCTGTGCTTTTCAGACTCCAGTTTGTTTTTCCCCTTGGCGTGATTCATGTGAGTAAGTGTGAACACAGTAATCACACCCAAGTGCAAAACAAAACCACTGCACCAAGACCATCAAGTGCCACCAAGACCACCAAAAGGAGGTGGTTTGGGTCTATTTCCAAACAAATTCAGAAGTGATTTGTTTCCGGTGGGAACAGGATCTGACCTTAAACCGCTTCCTGCAAATCTGAGCTGCAACAGGCATACTTCACATTTTGGGACATGGCAGAAGATGTAGCAGTTTGCACAGCAGCTGGATCAAGGTCTACAATAAATACTACTACTACTACTACTAGTACTACTACTACTAATAATAATAATAATAATAATAATAAGTGAATGCAATAGGCAGAGTGAACGTTCTCACATGGTTTGCAGTGGTGCACGTAGTTTCACTTGGATTTTTCCCTTTATGAAAATAAAACAAAAGCAACTGGGAAATGCTCCAAAACTAACAACTAATAAGCTGATTCAGATGAAAGCATATGAACTAAAGGCTGGTGTGAAAAATCTCTGAAATATAAAAAAAAAAATTACACTTTCTGCTTCTTGTCCTTTATGTCCAAAAGATTATATAACACTCCCTTATTCATTATTGAAAAGCACACATTAAACTACGTGCTGCCAGTTGTCCTCTCGCAGATCAAAATGTCAAAATATCTTAATAATACAGTTAACCAAAGAGTTCACTGTATACATTTGAACATATTTTACAACATAAATTTAGTATCTTTGTTTTAACAGTAGGATAATTTAATATTTACACACATAGTCATATCTGCTTTTAATTCCTCAATCATCCTGTCACTGCTTCAGGAGACTGCTAATAAAGTTACTGTTAACTTTGCCACCTGCAAAACACACAACTGTGAAAGCTGGCAACTAAAAGGTGGGTTTAAAGCCATATTCAAGGACACAGCTGCTGTGTGAGCATCCATCTGAAACCTGCAGCTATAAAGTGGCTCCATATAATCATATATACTGTAGTACAATATAGTTGCTATGAGACAGACCATTACTGGGGTTTAAAAAGGGCTCGTTTTATAGTCCTCAGTATGCAGACACACAGGCATACGTATACAAATGCATGTAATATAAATCCTCCCTTCCTTCTGTCAAATGTACTGATGATAAAAGTGTAGCATGATTGCTGAAGGGGCTCTATAATGTAAATATGTCAGGGAAAAAACAACTGCATTTAGTGCTTACTCTACAAATAGGACAGTTTACAGATCTATTTAACATTATAAACTGGTAGAATGAAACGAAAATTGTTACTGATTGCATCACTACTGTAAAGCAAATTCCAACCTCTTGGAATCCACCAGGGAAGGCTGTGTCGTGTTATGACTTTGACGTGGTTTTGATTCACTCTCTGCCTGGATTCATATCCCATCGGGAGCATTACAGGAATGTGCCATGTCGAACTGACTCTGCTGGCTTCCTGATGTGGTCTTTTTGAGTTTCTACCATGACTAAGTAAGCTGAAATAGTTCCAGCATTTACTGCTATTTCCTATTTTATTATGCTATATCCTACTGCTATGAATTACATTTTTTGTGACTGCTTTTATGTTCATTCAATGTTACATTCTTGTTGCCACTGAGTAGAGATACTATTGAATCAGGAATCTGTATGTGATATTTTATTTTGAAATTTCACTCTACTCCATATATGTCTGACTTCCTGTCAGTTTAGATTTTCTCTGTGTAGCTTGCTTTTGCTCCCCTCAGAGATAGACTGAGTGTGAATTTTTAGCATGGTGAAGAGCTATGGTTTCTGAGATGTACTGTGGAGTATGTAGTGATAATCACAAACATTGTCTAGAGTGTCTACAAAATATGTTCAAATAGAAGGAGTTGTAAATTCAACCAACAGCTCAAAATGATAGGTATCAATGAATGAAAACTACCTACAGTGCATATACAGATGCATCTCCGTAAAGTACAATATCACAGAAGAGTTAATTATTATCTGTAATTTAATCAAATGGTAAAACTATATTTTAGATTTATTCCACATAACATTCCAATCAACTTTTCATGAATCTGCTTTGATACAGGCCTTCCAGCAATGATCTTCTGTGGCTTATCCGAACACAGTGTTTCCTGTGATTGCAGTCGTGTGTACTGAACCAGAGATTTGTGGTATTTATTCTACATAAACAGTGATTTGCTCAAACTCAACATTTAATATTCTAATATTTTGAGATACTTTATTTCATTTTCTTGTGATGTAAATTTTAAAAAAGCTGGAAACATTTCATTTTACATGTAATGACTCTAGAATAAATACAGTTTTTACAATGAAATCACTGATAAAAACTTTTCCATTATATTTTAATTTTTTGAGAAGCACCTGAACACTGCCTGGCCAAAAATAGTCACCACCTGGATTTAACTAAGAGCCTTCCAATAATTACTGCAGTGATTAATATGTTTCGGCTGCAACAAATCAAATAACACAAACTGATGTGGAGAGTAGAAGTTCTCATCTCTGTCTTTTTCCATCTATAGATTTTTTCTTCTCTAATGTTTTCCAAGATGACAGGATTCATGGGGACAGTGGTTCAGGGACATGAGACATCATTTTCCCACATGGATTGACCTCCAAAGTCCAGATCTTAACCACATTAAGGATCTTTGGTAAGACTTTCCACACTGCTTTGACTCTCCATTAATACAAGTGAAAAATTAATGCAACTCTGGACAGAAATAAATGTTGTAACACTGCATAAACTTATTACAACAAGAGGTCAGTGAATATGTTCTGTAATCAAAGAGTAGAGCATGAGGAGGTTTTTTTTGGCCAGGCACCATATTCATCCTACTGAGTCTGACCAGGATGACATCAGACTACTCTGATATTTTTGTTTCAGCAATGTAATGATTTTTTAAGTGCTTGCCGCTGCATTGTCTGCAGGTGGACCATGACAGACTCAGGTAAGAAGCTGGCTTCGTTTACTGGATCCAGGCAGCTGGATGAAGGCTTTCATGCACACAGATGCAAGCCCACATTCTCAAAGCCATATATTTTCATCAGTGGCTATCTGATCTGTTATGCAGGATGAAACTGGGCAGAGAGTGCCCACAGCTGCATCAGTATCACCGATCATATCACTGTGCCTCCGACCGTCCCGCTATTAATATTCACACAATCTATCCAGAACAATGGGCCTTTCTTGGACTCCTTTTTTTCCACTGGCCACTAATTGGATGTAATTACTCATCTACAAAACAAATGAGCGTGTTGAGGTTGCCTTGGAGACTAGATCAGGGGACCCAGCAGTGCGAATCGTTTGCAGGGCTTCATTTATACTGATAATTATCTTCCCTACCCCCACCCTCTTTCCCTTCTGCCCTCAGTGACCAAAACAGGCTGTGAGGCAATGGAGAGGGGAGTGTCTTGCAGTCATCTATTACTGACATCATCGGGGTGGCTCTCTTTAAGTGGATAAATGCCCTGCTCTCATTCCCACTTTGCCAGGTGACTGCCTTTAAGGAGGAATCACAAACCTTGAAAGTACTGCTGCTCTTTTCCTCACTAGTTGCAACATAAAACTAATCATGCTGATGATAAAGTATAGCACATGCTCTATGGTCTGCTGGGACTTTATAATGTTAAAATATGTGTTCATAACTTTGCTGGTGTTAAGCACCAAGTTTGTGGTGATCCATTTTTTAAATCCCATAGAAACTCAACAAACATGACTTCACTTTTAAGGCTAAATCAGTATCTAAATGTTACAAAAGCTACAGGAAACAGTAACCTAGAACCTCATCAGGGGATGCACTTTACATTACACCTTACATTACAGCAATTCAAGATATACATTTATGCACATGTACAATTAGAGTACAATATGAATGTAAAGGAACATATTATCTGTGATTTTAAATGTTTATTTTAGCCTACTATATTGTGAAAACAGCAACCTCATTATTAAATGTTGCCCAATGGTCAATATGGTAACAATCATGTGGAGTTGAACAAAAGTCAATTGATTAGCCAGTATCATATTATCACTGAAAACATATTATGCATGTCTGAAATTCGTGATTGTGTTTCCACTTTAGAAACTGGATCACTGCTGAAATGCATCTCTGTAAACTAATAAATACAAATGAATCATCGAGAATAAATCTCAAAGTCATCGATAGATAAATGTGGACCTAAGAGTAAAAACCCAGCTGGGAGTCATTTTTGTATTTTTAGCTGTCATTTTGCCACAAAGGAATTATTTCTAGTTTTAAACACTAATATCAAGTAGAGGCATTAACATTTCCCAGTACAACTAGTTCATAATTCACACTGATTACTTGACTGATCTCAAATTATTACCATGAATGTCACCATATTACCATTTCTAACAAAACAGTAACGCTAAAAATAATAATGCTTGCACTATTTGTTGTATTTTGGTCATTAGATGGTTCAAATTGTTACCATAATATTGTACTTTTGCCTCTGATGTATTTAAGTGCATTATCCGTTTATTAGCTCTATACTGCAGTATTACATTTTAGTCTAATATCAATGATAAACATATTATTGATTCAAAGCTACAGGCTGCTTATGATTTTGGCATTGCTTAATTTACTCTTTAACTATCTATTATGGCAATTTCACCACATTATTAGATAATGTAATTTTCAGTGACCAGTTTATCATTGTAAAATAAATCCCAACAGCTTTATTGTCCTACCTATTTAGAGGTACAGTAGGGCCCAAAATGGATAATGAAGTTGTTTTTATTATGTTAAGACTGCCAGAGTAAAATAAAAGATAATATAATTTACAAATGTGTTCTACAAAAGATTTTATAAATGTTAATGTACAAAAGGTTAAAAAGGACAAAATGTGACACAACAGAAATGTAACAAACTCAGACTCAAACAAAATATATAGAAAGACAAAAACAACATAATAGAATCAACAAAATACTAATGATGGAAAAAAAAATGCAACAAGACACAAACACTGTAAAGAAATATATATATTTTTTCACCCCTAGGTGCAATTGATTGTAGGGCTGGTAAAGATTGTGAACTGATGAACTACAGAAATCAATGTTAACAGAAAAATGCATAAGGATATACAAGATTGATTGAGTTTGTTGCTTCCACTAAATAAAACAGTCCATTAGACTGTACAGCAGGAAGTGCACGGCCTGCTATTCATAGTAACAGCCTGTTAAACAGAAATAACTGAGTGCTGCCGTTGACCAATCAGAATCAAAAATCCATCAAAGCTGTAATAACGAGCTGTAATGTATTGTAAAGTGCACCCACGTGAGCAAAAAATGGCTTAAATCTAATTGTGATGCGTTAATCAGTAACATGCTCCATAAGTCAGCTCTCTGAATACACATGGGTCTGCCTGTTCTTTCCACAGTCAACAAACAGGGAGGACTGGGAATAGGGGGTTATAAAAATCTATTCCCAACAGTGACTTTCATTTCTGCAAGGAATGATCCTTCATGGAGTCACTCCTGCGTTTCCCTCACAGTGCCAGTGCGATCCCTTGGTGGCCATCAAACCACATCACTCTACAGAAGATGTCAATAAACCTGACATGCTGCTTCTCAAATTAGCTTTGAATTTTAGAGCTACCATAATTAGCTTTTCCATTTTCACCAATGTCATTTAAAAATAGCGTGAAAGAAACTAACAGCTCTTTTGCTGTCTAGCCTTGCTTTCACTTTCCATTTGAAATAATCTTTTCTGAATGAATGGCTGAGTAATTAACAGCACTAGACACCCTATTCAGAGAGCACAGACATTTCATAAATAATACATATTTAATGTCTTGTCATTTTGTGTTCAGAGAAGCTTGGCTAATGAATTTTAACAGATGATTTCTTCTTGCATTTACTCACCCATACTCAGGCCTCTGATTTTTTTTTTTTACTTTTCATTTTATGAGTTCTTTTCCCTTTTCTTGCTATTCTTTCCAGTATTGGACAAACTGAACAGAAGTATTGATTTGAGTTTTTCTTCATATCTTGTATAGGCATTGCCTGAGGGTGAAAAGGCGACACTGAATCATGGATAAAACAATATACAACAGTGTAGTAAATCATTCACTCATTTGGTTATGAGGAGGCAAGGAAACCCACACAACCAGACAATGTTAAATGATTTTAATGCACATTTTTAACCTGTGTGGGATCTGGTCTGGTTGGGACTGAGAAAGGGCACTCAGTTATCGACAGTCAGCACAGATTATCCTATTGTGAGAGGGCTCACAGCTGACAGGCCTGGCCTTTTGGCTGAACACATTTCTTCAGACATGTCTGCTCAGGCCTATGTGGTCAGAAGAAATCCAAGACTCACTGGGACTGAAATCTGAGAGTAACACTAGCAGCATCTAATGGCCATGCAGTTACAAAGGGAAAGGAAATATAATTGAGCTAAAAAAGGTATTACATCTCACAGCTAACAGCCACTTAGATCTTACAGCTTCACAGTCTCCAACTTGTAGTTACAGTTAGACAGTAACTGCACACAGTTTCATTTTGAATTTGTCACATGAAGCTGGATCTGTAGGGAAACAATGACAGTAAGGCTTCAATCCTATGTGGGACGTAGGCAAGCACCAGCCTCCTGTCCATGTACCGTATGTTTTGGTTTTGTGTGAAACTAAATAGCTTCTGGCAGTCAATGGTTAAAACCAGATGCTTTGGAAGTACAATATACAGAATTTCTGCTATTATTACACTATTTGGAGCATCTACACAACATACGTGGTATTTGCCAGATGTAGAATTCTCAGTTTTAGTTACAGTAGATGACTTACACTGATTAAATGAAAAGGCCTTTAAGCTATGGATTAAAAACTTTACATGTCAATTAAAATTTTAGAAAATTCAATATTTTACAAGGCCTGATTTATGTCCCAGTTTTGTACTTTGGACTACATCTTCTATAAGATTTACTTATGTTTATAATGTGTATTGTTTTTACCTGTGCCAGTGAGATTAGGTTTTTGCCTGTATTTGTTTGTCTGTTAGTTAGTAACATGACTCGAAAAGTTGTGAAAAGATTTTGATGACATTTTCAGGACAGCTCAGAAATGATACAAGGAACAATTGATTCGATTCTGGAAGTGATCTGGATTGTCGTCTGGATCCGGAAGATTTTTTAAATGATTCTTGTGAGATAGGGCCAAATTCAACATTTGTCCTCGTAATGCCATAAATAATACCCAGAAAATTTTGCCAAAAAACAGAGGATAAGACCATAATAGATTCAACCAAACTACAAAGTTTGATCCAGATATTATTCCAGATACAGTGATTCAGAATGATTATACTTACAGGGGTTAAGGACAAGTAGTTACTATAAGGTAGCAAATAAAGCTACAGACATGTAACTGACACCAAATTGTAGTGGAAAGTCTGCTGATTCAGTAATGTTCCCACAGATTTGATGTATCTTCTACATTTAAGGAGCTAGAGCCAGAAGAAAACCACCATTATGGAAATATTATTTTTGGTGAATTATTGAACTAATAATGATGTTTGTGATTCTAAATGCTAATGCTGGTTTTCATGGTCAAAGAATCCAATAATAAGCATCAAATAAATGTAAGAATATTACTTTTAGTGCAATAACATTATGGGGGAAATGAGCAGAGGCTCAAATGATAATGGTAGCTTTTCACGATGAAGAGAAACTGAGCTGCCTTGGTGGAGGTCTGTGGCCCTGAGGCCTAGTAAAAACATGCACTAGGTTAATTGTATGCCATAGTTCTGAATAGTCGTCTGTATAGTCATGAGGTACAGCCTCGGATTGTGAAGCGCCTAGAGATAATCAGTGATTATGATTGGCGCTATACAAAATAGAATAGATTAAATAGAATAGATTTATAGTTTTTGCATTTTTTTCATATGGATGTTTATTTTAACCTTTTCTATTTTCATCTGTATTTTCAAAATAATTCTTTACTTTTGTTGATTTTGTGTCACACCTATATATATATGTACATATATATACGTTATTCACAGCACTAAATTTAATTAGTAATTGTGCAATAACAATGACGGGGCTCTGCTGGAGCAGAAACATGGGAAGGAGTACACTGCGTTCATCCAGTTGTATCTGTGATTTATTGCAATTTGTATGACTTTAAATGCCACTAAAAAGATCTTGAACCAAAAAGGGGAAATGGTAATGCCAGTGTTATGCCACTTGAAAATATTGTGGTAATACAAATACAGTAGATACTGCATTAGAAATTGAAAATAGGCACAACAGTGAATGCCTCTAAAGCTGAATTCACAAAACTGAAAAACAAAAGTCCAGTTTGCTGTACAGAGAGTGTTGTGCTCAGCCCCTGGAGGGCAGAATGGTGATGTCCCTAAAGGCCTGTGCCCATAACCTCAGAGCATCTGCTCCCCACAGCTGTGAGAGCCACTGCTTCGTGGTGAGAGCGCAAAGGGACACTTTGCCCTCCCCTATGTGTCACATCTTTCCCTGGGCCTTAGTTGAAAAAAGCAGGATAGGCTTGGCATGCCTGTTCATGTTATTTTGTACCAAATACATGTAAAGCGCTTCTGGCTTCAGTGTGGAGATTAGCATCTGGGACAAATGGACCTGAGCTCACTAAGAGCTATATTGATTAATCTCAGTGCACACAGCCAATCCCGGTCTGCTCTCAGGCACTGTTGAAGATCACAGAGCTTATTGGGAGAAAACTGATAATGATCTTAATTTGGAAATGTCTGTCACATGAGTTTCCTTCTTTCTTTGGTGCAGAAAAAGAGAAGCCATGAGATGAGCAAAAGAGAGAACAGAACAAAGAGAGAAGTAACTAAGTGGAGAAATGGGTTTTAAAAAAACAAGCATGCTAGGCCCCAGTGAAACTGGCTCAAACACTTGTACAATTTATACAGCAGCTGAGCTTCTGCACAACACTGACTGACCAAAGCCAATTTCAGTTTTGAACACCTGAGTCAAGGCAGGTACTCAGATGTCTGAAGGCAGCTGAATGGGGCTTTATGTATACAGTGCAGGTAAAGCACAGATCTAAGACTGACATTTGAGCTTCCCAGAAAGCTCATAGGGACTCAGAAAAACACTCAACCAGAGTATACTGGGACCTGTGACGTTCCCTGGACTGTCAGAAGCATCTGCATCACCTGTATTTTCTCTGTTCCTATCTGACAATGAAATAGCACAGGATATTTCTCATGACTCTGCTTTTAAATTGGATAAAACTGACGACTTGTGCCATAAACACACTACTTTTTCAAAAACCAATAATGCAATACCTCTATTTCAGTATATATAAAATGTGTTAACACTGTTAAAACAATGTGTTAATTTGTGCAGATAATTCAAAATGTTTAAAGCCTTAACAGCTCTCTCTTCAGTCAGTCTCTACCTTGATCAACCACTGTTGCTCTCTCTGTCTTTCATCTCACTTGTTGATGAATCTATATGCAGCCAACACAGCATATGCTACAACATATTTCTGCAGGAGTGCAAGAGATTTGCCATTCTGGATTCCCAGCAGAATGTTTACTTTAACATACAGACCTGGGTTTTGTTGTTATTTCTGTGCAAAACCATCTTTCAAGCAGACAGTTTTGATGGCTTTGATGGTTCAGCCAAGTTAAAAATATATATGAAATAATATAATTTGAACTGAAATATACTACTTTTGTGTTTTTAATCAAGGTGCAATTCTCTGTTAAAATAAATAGTAATTATTCCCACCAAATTGTATAATTAGTTCGCTGACAGTCAGAATATTTATGTATAAACATGAAATATATGTTAAAACATTTTTGGTGTGCACATGAAAGAGTGCCATGTTTGGCATAAATACCAACACTCAGCTCATGAAATAACTTTGTGCCATTTTCAGTAAACACCGCGACTCATTTTTACAGTATCATCCTTTCCAGCAGCAGCACAACTTGACCACACTCGTCTCAACTGCAAACCCAGGTAATGATGTAACTATTAGTCACTTCTACATTAGCCACTGCCCGTGTGTTTGTCCAAGCATGCAGACCATGAGAGCCCTTGAGTTCATGATATAACTGCCTATTTTTACACACCACTGGTGCCATATAGCAGTTCAAATCAGGTTCACAGTCATGATCTGGCCTGTAGAGCCAAGTGAGGGTCGCCACCTTTCTACCTCCAGGCAAAGGTAAACACTGCAGGAGCCAGATAACTGATGTTATTCTCAGAGAATCTCTAAATTCCTGGCAAACTTGTATTAAGGCTATTGCTCCTGTTTTAAAGCTGCACAACAGCTAAACAATTTCCCAGCACTGAGATTAATAAAGTGCATCCGAATCAAAGGAATCTTATAACACTGAGTATAGCCTGAGTTTATGTAATATTTAAATACAGTGCTTAACAAATTCATGAGACCACCACCCAATATAGGTTTGTGCCAAAGATGCTCTAAAATGACCAAACACATTTTTAATGGTTAATCCACCTGTATGCACAAGCTCACATCTTCCATAAGTGTCCCTATTATGGCACTGTGTCCAAGGTATAGTTTGCTTCAAGTGCCATGCCACAGCGAGAAGTCCAAAATACCCCTTGTCGTCAGCAGTGGACTGTCATCGAGAGGGAAGTCAACATGCTGTCATTTTGTCTGCTGGACTGGCAGCATGGTGAAAGTGCCCTCTGTCAGGATGAATTGCACATTAAGGTGTGAAACATCACTAAAAAACAACACAAGAGGCAGCTTTAAATTGTATCTACTATCATTTCTGGCTAGTTTTGCTTATGAATTTCGCTTTATTTAATTGTACCTCTGTGTTGTAGGGTTATTTGATGATATCTAGTCAAAGCAGACTATATAGTATGTGGTGCTCTATGGGAACTGTAGGTGGAGTCAAAGCACACATAATCCACTATTGCATCAGAGCTAAGGTTTATTTTTGCTACTAAAACTGTATGGTGCATTTAAATTTCAGAATTTAGCAAGAAACACATACAAAACCCTAGACTTGCTTTTCCTCAGTTGGTTTTAGGCTGAGTGTGCTAATTAAAGGTTGCGATAGCAGTGAGGTGCAGTAACATCCCCAGACAACAGAGAGGAAGGTCAAACAGGCTGTGTCCTCTGTTCTGTCTTGTCTGTACAGAGAAGAGAGACCACTCAATGCATCAATCCATGCAGCATGTTATTAGCACCATTGAAAGCGCTACAATAAATCATCAGGAAATGAATATTTTTGACACTCTCCAAAATACACAAAGACCAGCGGACTGCAGCTGTGATATTTTATCATCAAGAATGCAATTGAAAAGCTTTTCTGGAAAAGACAGTTCCCTTAATGACTGTGAATACACTGATTACAATATGCAGCTGATTTATGAGACAATCTAAATACTTATGAGCTTAATAACTTACAAGCTTAAGTTGTTTTAGTGATATTCTTGGTTTAGGGAAGTACTGTGAACTGAGGCAGCACAGAGATTTAACTGAGTGAAATTTGTTAAAACTGCCTCATGGCTGTTTAAGTAGTCTAAAACAGGCCCATGATGTCACTGTTTGCTACTTTAACCCCCCACCCCCCACACCTCCCTTCACCCTCTGTTCATAATCATTTACTTGTCTCTCTTCCATTTGCAGCTGTCAGAATTAAACTGTACATAATGGCTGCCATCACGTCTCTTGCTTCCTGGCTGCTGCTAACCCCAAATCAACATTCCTGCTTCTTAGTGATGTTTTATTGCAATTGTTGGGCAAATTGTTTGTTTTGAAAATGCAGAATGAAAAAGCCTGATGTGAGAGAAAGAGTATCTGATTGGCTTCCAGTGTTCCCTCTGTTGATCTGAATTAAGTTCAAATCAGGACAGGTGGGTGAGTGAGTTTGTCTGTGCACATCCAGGTAGTGGCATGAGCTCATGTGTATATCAACAAGCACTGTACATGTTATGCCATATGTATTTGTGATAAACTGCCTAACGTGACAAAATCTGACTTAAAATCAAAACAGATCTAGCCCAACAAGCTTTGCTCCGTATGTCTGATTAAGAAAGGCATTGGTCCCTAACTGAGCTGAGCATTCAGTCAGGGCAGCTTTTATTGACAGCTATTGGATCTACAGTTGTAAGGGTGGAAAAAGCAGGAGCTCTAAATGAAGCCGACAAGTCAATCAATGTTGTGTTAAAGACAGAGAGAAACTCTCATCCTGTATTTGGCATAAATCCGCTGGCAGATATTGTCTGTGAGTGAATGAGGTATTTATGTATGCTCTACCACATACATAGTAACACAGAGGAATGACTAATCTTTTCTTTTACATTTTCAGCCTTTACTATAGAGACTAAGATTTGATTTTTCTCACAGGCCAAACAATCATTAGTAATCCATTCTAGGTTAAAGTTCACATCGCTTTGACTTGAAAAATGATTAGGTCATAGTAAGAAATGTAGAGCAATAGGGATGAAAGCAAAATTAGTGCCTCGTCCATACTTGTTAACAGTGTGACTTTCTGCTGAACGACCAACAACATAACTGTACCAATAACCTTCAACAATGATGACTTTGATAACCCACTTTTGTGTATTTGTGTTTCACAACATGAATTTGATTTACCATATATGACCAGTATGTGATATCCCTCCATCAAACAATATGGACCTCATTGATAGACAAAAAAAATAAAAAATTTAGACAAAGGGGGAATTTACCAGATAATTTCCAGATCACTTAGGAAGTTTAAGTGGTTAAGTGTTGTCATATTATGGCCCGATACAAAAATAGCACATATGAACTACATTAAGTGAGGATCTCTGGGACCATAAACACCATTTGTTTACTTTGAGGAACTACCATGTGAGAAGGTTTCATAATATATTTTTATAATTCTAATAACTAATTTTGCTTCAGGTTTCTTTAACTGTTCCCCTGAATGAACTGGGAATGCTGTTTCGGCACCAGAAATTAGAGCGCAGTGGGTGTTTTTGATTTTTTTAGAAGATCAAGAAATACACTGATAAACTGCAAGATGTTGGTATATGTACAGTATGTGACATACTGTATATGTAGTGTTAAGTGTAGAGTTGAATAATTACAGTTAATGCATTTAAGTGACTTAGATTAATTTAAAATTGCAATGCAAGGAATTACGTATATGCATGTATATCCACAAAAAAATTTGTATGTGTGTGTGTATTTATATGTGTGTTCTGTGTTGCCTGTCTGGAGACTCAAGGGACTATGTCTATGGGGAGAAGCAGAGCAGGAGAAGTTGGAGAGAGCAGCAGCCACACAGAACATGGACAGAGCGTTTACCTGGCCCTGTGCTCTGTGGGTACGCCAAGTAGCCGCCTCTTCCACGGGCCCCCCTACCTGAGCCACGCGCTGCTGCTACCGCTGCCGCCGCCACCGGTCCGTATGCTGTTGCTGGGAAGCCTGCAGGCACATACACACACATACACACATCACTTCCTGCACATGGATGAGTAAGTCCCAGAGCTACAGGAGAGTGTTGATACCAGCACTCAGCTAGAGGATAAAACTATAGCTGTCAGAGACAGGGGCTCATGTCAGGGCGACATCTATCAGCAGACTCCTACAGAACCCACTGTGATATTCAAAACCCTGCAGACCCACTGATCCACACAGAGACACAGAAGCATGGCCATGAGCAACTCGCCAAATTCTCCACAAAGTATAGATGTTAAAAAGTGAAAAATACTGACTGACTGAAGAGCTGCTTCAATGTAACTCTACGCACCGTGCTGGGGAGTAACTAGTAACATGTAACACTGTTAAATCATGAAATCAAATGTAATTACAATCAGTAATTGCAAATGAGTTACTAATCAAAATGTTGGTAATTAGAAAAGGGTACATTTGAATATATTACTATATAATTATACATAGAACAAATCTGCTGCTCACTTCAAGCTTATGAATACCTTTCACTGCTAGAAACTTAACAATTCTCAAATTAGAAAAAAAAAGTTTTTAGGACTTTTCAGCTATATTACCCAGTCCATAACATTTATTATGAAATGCAATAAATTACCCTATTTGGATTAAATAGACCAAATAATTACATTACTGTATACTTTTTCAGTGCTACGAGCAATCTGTACCCGGTAACCTTAAAAATAAAAAATAATCTTCCTAAAAGTGGATTTCAACTTCACTAAACACCTATAACATTATCACCTAAAATACTAGAAAGTAAATCTAGTACGGCACTATTAAACATATAGAGTGCATGGTTTTTAAAGGTTGTGACAGATATTCAAGCAAATATATACAAAAAATCATTCACAGCAAAAAACAGAGACTTGGATTAGAATCATAACATTAAATATGGCAGAGATTTGTTTCTATATTCTCTGCATTTTGCTTAAATTTCATATTGAATCAAAGTGTGATGTTTTTGGAAGAATTCTAAGTTAACACAGTTCACAAAGATTTTGCAAAGTCCCTGATTATATTTGAGAAAGAGGCCGAGTAGGATCCAGAGGCTGTTTATGTCACACTTTGGACGAGAGATTATGGCTACTTCGGAGCTGCAAAGACACCAGTATAATAGTCCGAACTCTGGGGACTCTGCTTTTTGTATGAGATGATCCCAATTACTGCAAGTTTCTATGAAATCAGAATAATCCAGTGTAATACAAGAGCAAAGTACTCCATGTTTTTTTTTTTTCTGTCCAGCTATTTAAGTCGAAGATGTACAGCAGGAGTAACATGAGATGGAGACATCTGTCGGGTGATTTGTTATTCAGAAGGTTTCAATCTGTTAGCTTATATGAAGACTGAACAAATCTCTTGCACTTGTTTCTTCTTATGTAAATATTGACTCAGACACTCTTGATGCTTTAAGAAACACTTTCTCGTGCATGAATCTGTTCAAATTGTCATTTTAAAGATACTCTCATAAAATAACGAGCCTAACAGCGTGCAAATATAAATCCGCTTCTTAAGGGTGTGATTATTCCAACAAATATCAGACTAATAATCATTCTGTAATTAAGCCAAGCAGTATCAGTGAATTGTAATTACATTGTTGGCCTTAATGAACACAGTAGCTAGAGGTGGCCTGACAGAGGCTAGTCCATGCCCAGGGCTGGGGCTTCTCTCTCAGCACAGGAATGGCATGTCATTAGCACTAGTGATGAGATTCCTCACTCTCGGCTCAACACCATCTATGCCTAATCAGACTCCTAAAATTATCTCCACAGGAAATGCTTTCCTCACCAGATTCCCTCAATCTGAATTACTTTTTTTTTGTTAAATGTGCATGTGTATGTGTGTCTTTCCTCTGTATTTTGGTCATATTCTAGAGACTGTGGTTTAGACATTACAAAATGGCACAGGACACCTTAGAGGATTATTTTTTGAATGCAGTGAAGGTGAGAGAAGCACCAGCAGGTGACCTATTTTCCAAGCCAGCCTTATACAGCTATTCCACCAAGAGGGGCTCACACAAAAGACTGATGAGAGGGAGGCAGGGGAGGAGGTGAGAGGGCAGGGTCAGATGAGCTGCAGCCAAAGAGAAAAACACATAGCTTTTCATCAGCCGGCTGAAAAGGAGGTAATTCACAACTCTGTCGACACAATATGACCGTGAATGTGCGTGTTGGGTGTGAGGTGCCATCATGCTGTAACTGCCAGGCAGGTGAAGAAGAGAAAGAAATGCCACTTTTTCTCCCAACTGTCTTAAAAGCTCAGGAGAGAATAAAAAGGAATAAGGCAGCGCAATGAAAGGACAAAAAGAATCCAAACGACAACAAAAAAGGCAACTGAAATCGGCTGCATTTAGGCTCTGGTGGCCACACGAGTAACCAATTCCAACAGCTCAAATTATATTCTCCGCCTCTTTTCACAAAAACACAAATCAACTCTGATACTATGCTAATGATGGCCATGCACCCCTGCATTTCCACTTGCTGAAAAGTATTCCTTGTAGCCTTCTCCACCTCTTTTTTTCTCTCTCTCTCTCCTTTCCTAAGTGCTGAATCTATCTTCCCCTCGCTGCCATTGTCATGACACCCCCAGTAGACCCACTGGCTTGGAAGTTAGTTGCGGGCAAAGTTGTGGTGAGAGATTAACTTTGCAGGATTAGGTGGGTTAATTAATAGATGGCTGCTGCTCATTGTTTTGTGCTCACGCTGTAAGAAGCCACCCAAGAGAAGCGCTGCAGCATTAAATCAATTTCATGGCCCTTTTATTACTGAGGAGATAAAGCCAATATTTAGCTTTCAATTCTTCACAATTATTGGGCCCCTGCTTTGCCACTTGAGTGGCTGCGCTTGGCTGGGGACAAGGACACATCTGTTTATGAGCTGTGGAGGCCCGGGGGCCTTGGTGTCCGGACTCCAGGGAACTGTCCTCAGCTTTCTGTCCTCAAGCCTGTCGCATAGAAATTCAGACTTCTTATGAAGTGTGCACAGAAAGGAACAAAGATGAGACCTGAGGAAAAGGGTATACATTTTGCTTTACATTTCAGACCTAAGTCAAATTTCAGGGTTTTATAATTCAGAAATGTCTATTCCATTCTATTCTATTCTGAACACAAATGACATCTCAACACAAATGCCATACAAATCACCTAAAAAAATTCATATTTACCTACTTTTTGAACACCTATATCTTATATCACCTATATCTTCCAGTGTGGGATTATTCTACCCGTTGACTCTATTGCCCCTTTTCCATTTCACATTTCTAGCACAACTTGGCTCTACTCAACTCAGTTCTATTCGACTTGGCTCAGTTTAGGTGGGTTTCCATAGTAACTGAGTACTACCCGTGTAGGTGGAGTCATAGGTGGAGTTGTCATAGAAAGGCACCCCGAAACTCCTGTGATGGCATTGTGCGTGACACAACCATCATAAACAATGGAGGACACCGAGCCGAAGGTTGAACCTGCTGCCCAGTGTGTGACTTTTACTCAGACACACGTTAAAAGAAAAGATCCAGAGAAAGCTACAGGCGGCAAGAAGAAACACTCAGGAAAAGTACAGGAGACTTTGGGCAGTCATAGAGCAGTATGAAGCCAAACACGAGAGGAAGTGAAGGCAGGCAGGCTGAAAGGAAGGTGATGTTGCCTTCTAAAAGGAATGACTGACATCCAGCTGGTGAAATCTATGATGCTGACATGCTGCGATCTGCATAATCTGTGTGAAACTCATGGAGAGACTTATGTGACTCCATGTGATGAACCTGCAGCAGCATTTGAACCAGTGGCCGTGCAGAGGAGGAAAGAGAGGTGCTGTGATGCACCACTTGTGCAACAGTTAAAACCTCTTAAGCCCTGAGCCTATTTATCTGAAAATGACCCACAATAAATACCCATAATAAATCATGTTTTCTCAGCTTCTACAAGACCTACATGGCAGTGTCAGATGGAAGTGGGGTCCTTAGTGATTACTGTTGATGTGAAAATCTGAAACTAAATGACACTCAGTGACAGAAAATTAGGTTTTAAATACACAAATCTGTATTCTGTCTGAAAAAAATCCACATATTTACATCAAATATGAAGCAATTTCTCAATAGGGAAGGCTACAAAGCCAGAAATTAATGAATCAATGTATGGACAACCACTGCAGCAAGTTTGGTGAGAATCAAGTAAAGCAGGCCAAAGATACACATGTTTTTGTTAAAAAAAGTACAGGCAGAAACGCATTGTGCCAAATTCGGCACGCATCGGCACAGTTGGGCACAGTTCAGCACAAATGAATAAATCAATAAGTCAGTAACTCTTATAATAAGTTACAACAGTCATAACAAAAGATAATAAAATCAACCAGTAAATACCAGTTTTCAAGTAGATATGCATGTGTCCATTTGTTTGGGTCTTTATTTCTCCATGACACGTCATCAACACGTCTGGCGATCGTAAAATGAGTTACTTGGCTCTATATTATCATCAGTATGCTCAAAAATAGCTCTAAAGCCTTGTCTGGAGTAAGTTTGTAGATTTTTCTTAGATAATCCATGTTGTTGTTATGCAACAAGTCCAAAACTGTCTGATATCTTTACGCAATATGTTTTTTCTAAACAGATTTGACCAATCAGGATGCTTGATATATCGTTGGAAAGCTCAGAACCTATAGAAAGTGATGGTGTTGGATAAGTCGACGGTGTGTTCGATTTTGTCCAATCAGATGTGAAAAAATTTGGAAGCACGTCATGTGACGCATGTTCCTGTCCATGTGTACAGTTTCTTTATGTCCACCATTATGGGTCAGAACAGTGCGGAATGTTGAGTGATTTTTATAGTTGGTGGAATGATATCAAATGGATTTAATATACAGTGGTACACCGGCTAACGAATTTAATCCATTCCAGTGTCATGTTCATTGGGCAAAACATTCGTTAGCCGGTACCAGTTTTTCCACAGGAATACATGTAAAACCAATTAATCCGTTCTGGACCCACAACAAACTCCCATATGAAGCATGTATTACTCACCCATACGTGCACATTTATTCATTATTATTATTATTATTTGAAAAGGAAGTTCTATTAATTATCTGAAATGGAATTCATGAAATTAGTTCTAAAAATGATTTATAGCCGGAGGCTAGCCAGACGCTGCCGGCCAACACAGCTGGAGGCTTGCCGGCTGCATGTCTCACACATGCACAGTCTGCGTGTGTCAGCATGTGTAACCGGCACCCGGAGGCTGCATGTGTTAGCGGTAAACCGGCTAATACAGACCATGCATGTATCAGACATGCAGCGTGTCTCACACACACTGGAAGATAAGGAGGGCTGCAGGAGGCTAGCTGTGGTGGCACTCCTCTTCCAGTCAAAATATGGTTATGAATATTAAAACCTGAAGACTCTTGTAGGGTCTGTTCAGCACAGC
>JAQQAE010003064.1:0-20949 GCA_029823295.1 Pseudamia nigra | reverse complement strand
AGATGATTCGCTGTGGCGACCCCTGAAGGGAACAGCCGAAAGGAAAGGAAGAAGAGCAAGATACATAAGGTGCACCGGATTATAAGGTGCACTAAGCAACACAAAAGTTGGATAAGTCAAACTCTATTCAACTCATACACAATAACTCTCAATATTGGTGTGGCTCGCCTGGCTTCCTCCATGTCTTGGTGAGTGTGTGTTCGCGTTCTGTCATCCAGTGCTCCCGCGAGGCTCGTGGTTTGGCTTTGTTCGGCCTGTTGGCGCTGGTGGCTGGCAGTTGTAGTTCTTTGGTTAATCCGCCCAAAGTGGATGTGTGCTACGGGTTGACTCTCTGCCTCTGCTCGGTGAGTACAATATCAAATTGGCTTTGTGAGCATGTCTCCATTTTGCTTCATATCACTCCTGACATGGCTGGACATGTTGAAGTGTACATATCACTCCGCGAGTGATACGGCACAGTAGTATCATTCTGCGAGGCTCCTGGTTACTGTAATCAAGTGGCGTGGCAAAAGTTGTACTAAAACATTTTGACAGATTTTTGAGCACCATGTACCACATACGGTAAAATTGGTTCGAGGTCAGTAAGTACAAACCAGAATAAATCCATACATAAGGTGCTCTGCACCATAACGTGCACTGTTAATGTTGAGAAAAATAAAGGATTTTATGTGCGCCTTATCATCTGGAAAATACGGTATATGTGACAAATAAAGGTAACTTAAATTGCAAAATAACTAATAATCAATAATCTCACTAAAATGCATTATAACAACGCTTGTGAGGATTGTAAGGATTAGGAAAAAAACAGAGAGAAAAGGTATAAAGATGTCAGAAAAAGAAATGCTCAAGGAAAATTCGAAAGTATGCATGCCTGAAAAATCTACTTCAGTAGTAGCACAAAATTCTATCCACTTAGTCATTTCCCATCTATGAACACTGTATACTCATCTGAATTCAGAAAACTTGCCATCAGGTTTTTGGAAAAGCATATACTGGAGTAGAACCATTTCAGTCAGCAGAAAGGCGTGCACACTTTAACTCGAAGCAGCCTAGGTTTTTACTTGTTGACAAGTGGAAATATGTGAGCATAGAGAGATAAACATATTTGCCTTTAAGCACTGTAACTGCAGTCTTATTTCAATACACTTTTTTGTGTCATTTTAAACACTAAGCTGGCCAATAAATCAATAATTATTGCTAATGTGAATGACAAAAGGATGGATCAGTGGTTGGACGGAGGTTGGACTCACTGGGGCTGTGGTGGACAGGTGGCACAGAAAAAGTTGGAACGCATCATGGACAAGCCAGACCTTCCTCTTCACCTCATTCTGTTCCAGCAGAGGAGCAGCTGCCGTGGACGACTAACATCACTGCACTGCAGAACTGAACATTTTAGATCCTTCATCTCCACCACCACCAGCTGATGACAGACTGAAAACTAAAAATGAAGACATCATAATGATATAAACTTTCTTATCTGTGGGCTAGTCAAATGAATTTCCTTAAAAAGGGATAAATAAGCTTTTATTAATTTTGGTTCAATTCAAATATTTTATATTGGGGATAATTTATCATATCAAATTAAAAAATTGGACTGAAAATATTTCATCTTTACTTGTCTCATTTCATTTTTGAATTTTAATGTTTTTTTTTCATTTTGGCATCTTTTTAAAATTCTTGTCTTTTTGAATCATTTGATATTTTACATCTTTTTGCAGCTTTTATGTCATGTTTAATCTCTATGGCTATTGCATTTTTTCATATTTTTTGTCTTAATCATTTTTGTCTTTTTGCATAATTTACATCATTTTCTGTCTTATCTTTGAATTCATTTTTGCATCTTCTTGGATCTGTTAAATATTTATGGATTTTTCTTGTGTCATTTTTACTAATAAATTCAAGCCACAAATAATAGCCTTTAAATTAACATTAAATATTATTTGCCAATAATGGTGATAATAATCCAAATCTACCCACATGAAAATTGCAATTTTAGCTGTGTTCGCAGGTCTCTAAATACCCACACCCACAGCCCACCCCTACACACTCCTCACAATGTGGCAGACGAAAAGGAAAAATGGTGCTGGGTTGGAGCCCTGCACCTCTGCCTGATTAATCAATAAAAACAATAAACATTACAGATGTAAATTGTTCCATAATGCGGGTGCTGCTCACTATGGGTCCCTGGCCTCCCCTTCACCCTCGCACCACAAACTCCCACACGCCTTGTCTTCTGGGTCACTGCTCGAAGCCGGGTCACCAGAAATTGATTTGCTCTGTATCGCCGCCACATTAATCACCCATTCATCACTTCACACGTCTGGCTGAAATCAATTCATTAAAATGGAGAAAGGATTCATTCTGACCATTTGTTCCAACACGTGCACGTCTCAGTGTGGAGTTGCATTCTGCTGTCTGGCTGCATGGGAGGGTGTTTTGAAAGCCTTTGTTGGGCTATAAGCTCGCTTACACATCCACCATCAGGCTGTCAGAGACGATCAGGAGGGACGGCGCTGGATGACGGCTCGTGGTTGTGCATCTCCAAGGCTGTGATGGTGTGTTTTGACAGATGAAGTGGGACTGAAGGCCCGGCTGTGACAGCATTCATCACCACACTAAACACTGTGACGCAGCACTGCCAAGGAAGATAACGTCATAATTTAATGACAGAAAAGAACACGTCTGTTTTGTTGTCTTTAAAAGGTAAAGTACGCAACATGTCTTCCTAAAATAAATCTTAATCATCTCAATCCTTACCTCTGCCTGGATTTAATATTTTTCACTGTATTGGGCATTCAGAGCATTGTTTTTACATCTCCAGCCAATTGCAACATCACACAGCTTGTTGGGGCAGAAGCAACTCAAACTTCGGTGCACAAGACAGAAGTGATCTGTTTTGGTGAAATTTCTCTCTGGAACCTTCCCATGGAATTTTACGGTGGTGTGGGTGAGTTTATGTCTATTACAGAGTAAACACACTGAAAAGCACCAGAATATCCCTGTTGGCTTGTCTGTTTCTTGGATAGTTGGAAGGGGCATCGCACATTAATCAACATCCACATAGAACACAGATTTAAATATGCCAGAGTTAGCATAACTGCAAGTTTGTATCCACAGTCCTTTGGCAGTCCCTACTCAGTTACAGTTGGCCACAATTCAATAAGCAGGAGTAGAATGAAAAAAAAGATCCAACAAATGATCAAGAAATTAACAAAAATAATTAAGCGAATTAGCAGAAACAGATCAAAGTATGCACATTTCAACAAGAATCAATGAAGTAATCAACAAAATACATTAAAAATGAACTAAAATGACAAAATGAGCAAAAGTACACTAAAGTAAAACAATAAAAATGTACAATATAACTAACAAAATTGAAAAAGATCAACAAATAATCAAGTAATTGAATTGAAAAAACTCATACATAATAAAATTAGAATAAAAAACATCAAGTACATTAGCAAATGTAATAAACATTTCTTAATAATCATGAACAAAATCTACAAAAATCAACAAAAGGAGCAAAAATGATCAAGAAAATGAAGTAAACTAATGAAAATGTGCAATATAACACACAAAACTGAAAAAAAGAATTAACAAATGCATATTAAATGAGAAATATATCAAAAACCAAGTAAATTTACAATGATCAAAATAAAAGTTACCACAAAAAAATCAAAATAATGAAGTCAATTAATAAAACAGTACAATATAACCAAGAAAACATAAAACTAAAATCAACAAATACACAAGAAAATGAGAAAAGAATGAACAAAAAAATAAAGTAAACTGACATATGATCAACATAACCAATAAAACTCAATAAAAATAGATGTAGCATATTCCACAGCATTAAGTTACTCACTACTTATTAGTTTTTTTTATGACAAACTCTATTACTCTTACTCAAGTACTTATTTTATGAGTACTTCTACTTGTGTTATTAATATTATGAAGTAACAGTGCTTTTGCTTGAGAACTGTTGGTTAAAACTCTCCAGAAAATTAGCTGACAGAACACTATAACTTCCAGTGTGTCCATGTTAAACCCTGCTCCTGTGCACTGCCTCACATATTTCTACACTTCCTCAAATGTTGTTTGTGATCAGGCGGCCGTGATTTGAACCCGCGGCAGGTTTGTCTTTGCTTGCCATCAGTCCTCCGGGGGGTTAATGACCTAGAATCCATCATCTTCTAATCCTCCTCGAGATAAAAAGAGACATTGTTTACATACATCTGCCTTCAAAGAGGAAAGCGCCCAAATTAGAAGCAGCAAGTCAAACAGTATGCAGATGAGGCAGCTGAATGGGGCTGAAGAGATGATACACGCTTTCACCCTCCTCACTCCTGCCCTCTTCGCTCAGCCTGTGGATGAGGGTGGGGATGGAGGAGGGAGACAGGGAGGAGAGGGGCAGGTGCTTTTTACCCCCCCACTCCACCGTCCGACAGAGCTGGTCCATTGTGGTGCCTCTCAGAAAGGACAGCTGTTGTGTCTCCCACCCCTCCACTGCTGTCTGTCATGTGGTTGTTGGCGTGTGTGCGTCTGGATGTTTATCATAGCATGCCAGCGTGCTTTAGAAAGTTTAGGATCAACAGGCTGTTAAAGAACTGAGCTGCCATTGTTTCCATCCTCAGCTGTTTGCTTGGATTTTAGCCTGACTGACTAGAATGATGACTTTTTTTCACCCATTATGTCCATTTTTCCTGCAGTCTGTTCGTTTCCTTATTTCTGTTTATGATCTGTTGATGTCGCCAATAATTCACATACAAACCCTTTAACTGACTTTAGTTTTCTTCCTTTTTACCACTGTATACAGAATTTAATGGTGTGACTGTATGATATTAAGGAAATCTGCAGCCTACAATTCTACAATGCATGTTGTTAATATTGTGGTGACCATAATAAATGAACTGAAACTGTTGCCACCAAACATATGCATGCAGACTTTAAATGCAATATAGGTTTGAATAAAGTTATTTTTTGTATTTCATTCAAGTTTCTGATGTGTTTATTCAGAAATACAATTACATGTATTAATCATCACTACAGTATTTAATAAAAGATTACCATTTTCGTTTTACTGGGCCCTTCACCTATAATCAAGTCACTCTTTAAAAACAGACACTACCAGTAAAGTCCAACTTCAATGTTTTTTTTTATTATTTTTTTTATTGTGTGCTCAGTGCCGTCACCACAACACCAAACTCTGAGGTTTTGTAAATTGGTGGTTTGAGGGTTTTTATAAACATCTCCTGTGCAGCAGAGGTAGCTCTTCTTTTCATGGGACGGTCCTCATGAGAGCCAGTTTCATCACAGCATTTGATGGTTTTGGCAACTGAACTTGGGAACAATTTAAATATATTAAAATTTTAAAAATGGATGCAATTCTGGACATGAATAAATCTTATTGAATCAATTTCACCACACATTTAAGTGATTACCGGTCATGATCATTCAAGATTTTTTTCCTGCCACATATTTTCTTTGAAGATTATGGTTCCCCACTATCCTAATATCACTTATTGCCAGCAGAAATATAATCACCCATGCAGAAATTATCCAATGGGAGGTTCGTACCTATTTGCTTAGTTAAATCCAGGTGATGACCTTTTTTTGGCCAGGCAGTGTATAAAACATGCTCTAGGTGTTTAACACTTTTTTGTTTACTACATAATTCCATACACATTCTTTAACAGTATAGATGTTGAAAATGATAAAAAAATAGAAAGAATTAACATGAACTTTTTTCCGGTGACAAAAATGAATGATGTTTAAAGTATCTTGCTGTGAAATGTTTAATGAAGTGAGGGTACTTGATGTTCAAAAGCCCAGATAAGTGCTTTGTCTTCATTTTGGACCACAAAACTTTTGAAGTTTTAAGGAAGGGGGATGCACAGCTACACACACCGATTTCCTCAAATGTCAGTGTTACCTCATCAGCTGCCCATTCAAATTTGAAACCAACAATGACATTCCTTTTAGAGCTGTGTGTTTTCTGCCTGAGCTGATTGGAAGGAGGGTCAGGCTGGTTGCCAGCACGGGGGAGGCCAAGCAGAGCCGACACAAAAGAATTCCTGGTGCCATTCCTCTAATGCCGATGTAGTCATACCGATGGAGGCATCTGGACGGAGGGGGGGGACAAAAGGGCGGACTGTGAGCCCACCGGAGCTCATTGAAAACCCAGGACACGCTTGTTACCCCGCGAGCTTTTTAAAGACAGGACAGAGAGGGCAAACAGAGAAAGGAGATTTGAGAAAACAGACAGCGGGAGGAATAATCAGATGTTTTTTTTGGGGGGGGGGGGTGTTGTGGGCAGACTAAAGGATACAAATGAATATTTGAAACTTTTTTTAAGCAAAAAAATGCAAATGAAAAAAATGCACCAGTTACATGAATGGCAGAAGGTGATGTTGCCGAATAATAATAAAGTAATTTAACAGTTTGTGTAAGAACTACTGTTTCCCATTAGTTAGTACTTGACTTACATACTAGCTCACTAGATGTGGTGATGGAATAAAAGTGCCATTTCACATTTATGCATCAATTCTAAAATACATTTGCATTCATCACACCAATTACACAGAATACAGTAAATATCTTCCTGAATAGTTGTTTCCTACTTTGGACAATTTTAATCTGAATGAATATATGTGTACTTTGTCTCCTAAATGAAGCATGGAAATGGGAAAAACCTTTAGTGAGCCAATTTATTCTTAAACCAATTACAAAAAATACATTTTTAATGTACGATGTGCATATTACTAGTGTTGATTGATTTGGATTCTTTAATACCAGTGCTAAAATTGTGCCTAAATTAATAATTTAAAAAGAAAAATTATTTAAATACTAAAAAAAAATACTACAATAATCACTGACATTGAAACATTTAAAAGCACTTAGTACCTACTTTGGTTTTAATGTCAGTGTATTAACTCTTAAAGGTGCAGACAATCAGCTATGATAGACAGCACTTTTAAAAACAGTGCAACCAATTCACACAATTAAAAACACTTAACCCAACGAAAAGAAAGTTCATTCTGACTTCCAAGTACAGCTGAAACACAGCGTCAGTGGTACTGAAAGTGAGCACCAAAATCTGTATTTTTTTGCATAGTCTGGTGAGGGGAGCGACAAATACATCGGAGCGACTTGTATTTTAAAGAAATTCGACTATAGGGTGTTTGACACATTGACAGCCGCTAACGGAGGCGAGCTGCGAGCTCTCCCGTCTGCGGCCACGCCCCTCACACGCGTTCCCCGAACAAACGCGACCTGTTCTGCAGAGCGACTAATACACGTCTTTTTCTTCTTCATTATGCATTTTTTGGCTCTTGCGACTAACATACCAGAGCAACATATCACCCGGAAAATACGGTAGTCATTTTTGCACATTTTGTTGCTTATTTTTGCTTATTTTATGCCGTAATTTACTGTTTTGAAGCTATTTTGTTAATTGGCTTGATCACTTTGTTGCTTTGTACATTTTTGCCCATTTTGTTGCATAGTTAATTCATTTTGAATAGATTTTTTTAAATTTAATTGATTATTTTTTTAATTCAACCTCCTAATCACTGAGGTTGAGCCAAATGCAACTGAGCAGAAGTACATTTTTTTCCATCACAAATGTAGCAGAGTAAGAGTAAAAAGTATTCTGTAAAGCAATTACTCTCAGACGTGCATTTATTTGAAAAAACTACTCAAGTACATGCAGTGGAGTAAAAATGCTTGAGTACAACCTACCTGTGGCCATGAGAATGGAGTTTGCAGCTGAAAACTCACATTTTATTTCACTGCATGACAGTTCTATACTAAAGTAGACGATCAAATCTGAGAAAATGCTTTCTATTATTTTATTAAATCACCAACTACTCAGTAATAATTTGCTCGTCTCCAACCTGTTTGTTGTCTCTCAGTGTTGTCCAGTATCTGCGTCATTTGTTACTCTTTTCTTTTCCGCTCTCACTTGTTCATTCACCCCAACTAGTCAAGGCAGATGGCCGCCTACAGGGAGCCCAGTTCTGTTTTTTCTTCAATAAATGAAGTTTTTCCTCGCAGCTGTCGCCTTGGGCTTTGTCTCAGAGGTTTTTTTGATTTCTTCTGTGCCCGGAAATGATTGGGTATTATTGCTATATGACTAAATTGAACTGAAGATTTGTCAAGTATAATCACAGTGTAATGAGAAACAGGCCTTCCCATGTAGTCATAAGTTATACGTTTAATAAATACACTGAAAATGTGCTACATTTTGTACGTATTATGTGGATATGAACTGAGTAAAATGAGGTAATGAGATTTTGGTTATATTGCACAGGGTGATTTTAAAAAGGTGGCACGTTTTCAAGTTAAGTTAATGGGCGTATATGAGGAGACTCAATAGACTCATGAATAAGTGAATAATTCATGTCATTCTGAACACTTCATATGTATGTCAAGTGAATAATTGTGGATCCTAACACTAAGCATGAATAATGGCAGGTGAACGTTCACTTTGCAGTTTGTCTGAAGGCACAAAAGGCAACTAAGCCGGAAATTGATCCAAAAAAAAAAAATCATCCGAACATTTCAGTCAGAATGTGAAAAGAAAATATAAAACACAGGGAACAGTCATACATGCCGATCTGAGACGACATTCATGGCTAACAGAATTTTAACAGGGGTTATTGAAATATTAATTTTACATAAAGTCCTAGAATGTGAATTTGTCTGAATATTTTTGTGAAGAGACCAAATATATCAAACTTTCAGGTATCTGAAAAAATGATTTTTGTAAATATTAACATTTTTGATTTTTTTTATCAGTTTCTGTTTATTGTTCAATTTGCATATTATTTGGGATTTTTACTTTATTTTTGATCAGAGCGTGGATATTTCATTTAATTTTTATGCACCAGATTTAATTTCTTAATTTTGTGTTCATTTTTGTGTGATTTGTGCATATTTCATTTTCTTGATTTTTTTTATTTCTGTTTGTTATTTCTTTCAAATGTGTTAATTTTTCTTAAATTAATTAGACAGTGTTCATTATCACACATTTTATAATCTTTTACATTTAAAAAGTAAAAGCATTAAATCTTGCTTTTGTGCATTTTGCTCATGTTGTGTTCCTTTCTCTTCATTTTGTGACATTGTTTATTTTGTTGCTTATTTTGTTCATTTTTGCGTATCTATTGCCTATTTTCTTGAATTTATCGTTTATTTTGTCATTTTCTGTTGCTCTTGTGGCATATTTTCTCAATTCATCATGGCTGGATTATTTGACTTTTTTGTTCATTTTTATGACAATTTTGCTCATTTTCTTGTTTATTTAGTTAATTTTCTTGTTAGTTTATAAAGGGAACAAACATGAACAAACACTTCTGTCACAGACTAATGGGTTGAGCTATGTCAGTCTGATTCAGTGTTGGGACAAATAAATGAAAGTTGACTGAATTCTCACCACAGTAAAGTGATCAATACAAGGTAAAAGGGCTAAAATAGTGACATTAAAGCAACTTTTATGAACTCTTCCATGTTATTCATCATTCATATTGCAGCCTATGTGAACCAGAGCTGATTTTCATGATAACAAGTCTCTTTGAAGAAGCTAAAACATTCATGATTGAGGATGAATGGTATGTAATGCTTACAGTTTGACAAGTTGTTTACCTTGCGGCAATCCCACAATATCATAGTTCATGGTTCACCACAAAGTTCACGTCCCTACCTTCCCCTCCCCCGCATACTCCTTGCTCTCCATCCTCCACATCAGCCTCAGTGTAACCTCTGAATTCCCCTGCAGCAGCGCTCTGCATATTTATACGGGACTCATCTACAGTACGTGGGTATTACTGATGTAGTATTTATGAGTACTCGCATATGTGAGATGAGTACCTCTTCACATGTGTCCATGAGTGAGAGGGAGGGACAGCGAGAGTGAATAAAGATAGAATGGAAGGGTATGCGGTGTGTGACAGGATACAAAGCTGCCAAATATAATCCATATACAGTATATTTGAGAAAAGACGGAGAAGTGCTTTTGTTCCATGTTTACAATAAATAACTTACTGAATAAAAACTGAATAAATAAATACCTTACTGAAGTGCAATATCCCATGTTCAATAACTTTTGGCCAATATTTCATATACCGTATTTTCCGGATTACACGTCATGGCTTTTTGCATAGTCTGGCGAGGAGAGCGACTTGTATATTACATATTTCGAGTATTGGTTGTTTGTCACACTGACAGCCACTAGGCATCACTGTAGGCTTGTGTGCCTGCATCTGCCGCATCTGTATTACTGACAATTTAAAATGTAGACATTACCAGTAACAATCATACCTGCCATCAGCTTAACACTGACCGTGTCAGCGCCGTCACTCACCCGGTGAGGAGACCCGCGAGCTCTCGCCAGGCGGCGCGTTGCCCCAAACAAATGCAACGTGTTCTCCAGAGCAACTTATACACGTTTTTTCTTCATTATGCATTTTTTGGCTCGTGTGACTAACATTCTGTAATGACATATCACCCAGAAAATATGATACATATTTACACATATACATATTTATTTTTATGCACCATTCTACCCATTTTTCTATACACTGTTATACATTTTTATGAAAAAGCCAACTATTTATTGTATACTGTATATCTTGTATACCGTATTATTCGGACTATAAGGCACATTTAAAATCCTTAAATTTTCTCAAAAATTGAAGGTGCACCTTATAATCTGGTGCGCCTTATATATGGTTTTTTCCTGGTTTGTGCTTACGGTAAACTCGGTTCGAAGTCAGTATGTGGTACATGGCGCTCAAAAAATCTGTCAAAATGCTTTAGTATGACTTTGTTATTGTGGAAAGCCTTGAATAAATGTTTAATTTATAATATTTTTAATTTTTAATAAAGTTTGACTTATTTAAGTTTGTGTTGCGTAATGTGCCTTATAATCCGGTGCCCCTTATGTATGGAAAAAAACCAAAAATGGATCATTTTTTGAGGGTGCACCTTATAATCCGGTGCGCCTTATAGTGCAAAAAACATGGTACATTTCTCAACTTGTGAACAGACTTTTGCTGCTCTTGTCTATACTTTGGTTTCACCCTCGTACCTTTGCTGCCGTAAAAGCAAACTTCCCCATCATGGAACGAATAAAGGATTATCATATATCCAATCATATCGTAACATATTCTTATCTTATCTTGGCTTAGCTTACCTTGTACTGTGCTGGCTCTTTATTAGGGTTATGGGTTATTGTTAGGGTGATTTGTTCCCTATTGTAAAGTGTTAAAAGACCAACGACCAAATGAACAGGTGTGAAAGTAACACATGCATACATACAAGGTAAAGCCAAATTTTTAAAAACATATATACAGTAGATACTGTATATAATTGACACATATTATTACAATGTAGCACAATGCAGGTGAAAATAGAGAACATTTCTAGATAAAACTGGCTTGCTTCCCCCCATTGTTAATGGTTCATGGTAAGGAAAAAAGTGTTTACATGGAACTTTGTTAATTGGTTTGCATCAGGCATTTCCTAGTACTGTATTCCTTTTTCACCTTCTATAAATGTTTTCCACATAATATGTGGAAACAGTACAGACACAAATAAGGAAAATAAGTCAATTCCTCAAACTAAAAATGCTTGTAAAACTAAAACTCAAATAGAAGAAACGTTAAAGACTAACAGAAAATGCCATCCACCTCAGTATTGATTTTTTGTGAAGACACCAGATAAATGCAACATTTCTGTCACTAGAAAGCTTGCTTGATATAAATATTAAGATTGTTGCATTCATTTTTGTTCATTTGCTGATTGTTTTTGCTCATTTTAATTATTTTGCTAATCTCTGGTTTATTCTAATCATTTCTTGGTAATTTTGTAGATTTTATTCTTCATTGTTTTAGTTATTTTGCACATTTTCATTAATTGTGTTGAATATTTTGTTGATTTTCATCTAAATTAAAGACTAACTGAACATTTGAAAGTATTTCTATCTCTGTGAAGAAAGCTGCCATAAAAATCACTATGATCTCAAAGGCTTTTATTCTCTTGTAAAACATCATAATCACGGGACAGAGGGGTTTTCCCCTCCTCATAAAGTGTGGACGCTTTAATCTGCTTCTCAATCCCAACAAAAAACAAAACCCTAAGACAGAATGATCCCTTTAGATTGAGTGTTAAAACTACAGAGCAAATGAAAGACCTCTTTAAAAACACAGATCTCCAAACATAAAGAACACCTGCTCATATCATAAAACACTGACCAGGGGAATCCCACCGAAGGCTGGGATCCTGATTGATTTCAGAAGTTAAAGCTGTTGCAAACAAGGAAGAGGAGGCCAGGTTAAAAAAGGGTTTTGGGCTTTGATACAACTCAGACTTGGTTTGTGAAGGTTAGTGAAGAAGTTTAGTAAACCTGTGCACAAAAGAAACAGATCAAGAAACTCCAAAGATGTGTCTTCAGGCTTATAATAACGGCAAAACAACACTGCCCTAATTATAATAGGCATGAATAATGTTAGGATCTTATGAATATTAAATGCATGAATAGATTATACTGGTACATTTTCCACCAAATTAAATTAAGTTAGTTCATGAAGGGAGCAATCGGAGCTGGTCTGAGCCTTTTTGTCCAATCATTCACAACTTCACTCTGTCCTGACTTTAAAACCATAGCTACTCATTCCTGCTTGCACCGCAGTGCACACGCCAATGCACTGCTCATCTACACATCCAGCCTCCTCCTAAAAAGATTAAAAAAAAAAACATTTTTAATCAAAATAATCCCAACCATTTAAAAATTATCATATGTGCCTTGTTTAGTGACTAAAACCTGTGTTGTCAGGTTTTTCTTGGGGCAGTTTTGGAGTCTCAGGGTCCGTCTGTGTCATTTGTTTCATTCCTTATAAATTGTTTATTCTGATGCATCTGTCCTGCATGAGCCACGATTTCAGAACCAGTGTCTTTCAGGTTATCTAAAACCTTGGTTCCATTTAGTCAACCAGCCTGTGTTGTTTTCAACAGAATTTTATAGACTCACAAATCCTCAAACTTTTTTTTAGTTTGTTCATTATTTGTCAATGTTTTCACATTAAATCTTATCTATTTCACAGACTGTACACAGTAGGCATATTAGCAGACCAGGTAACCATGCTATCACTCGATTTTTGAATTGGCATTTTGAAGCCACAAACAGAATGTAACTGTATTTGGAGAAATAAAGGGAGAGCTGAGGACATTGTTTCCATAATAATATAATATATACTGTTTTGTTTCTAAATAAGAACCAAAGTTCCAGGTCTCAAATCAATTTACATTTGGTAGAAATATTTAGAACAGTTCAAAACTTGTTTGGTAACCAGAACAGATATGGTACCTTGTGGGTGGAAAAGAGCTAGATCATTGATAGAGGGTCTTATTTTATTGGACTTAAGTGCTTCTTCTTTGTTATGTCATTTTGTAGAATCTGCATTTTATCAATATATCTCATATTATGTAACAGTGATAAGACTAGGCTTAACTTTACATTAATATGAGGTCTTGATGTCCTAATCTAATCTCACACTGCTTACTTTTTTAGCTGCCCATGTCTTTTTTGTGACTGCAAGAGGACTTTTTAAGATTTTGGCCCTGTTACAATCTCAATGATGTATAAAATATGTTTCTGGTGGTTGGCATGAATTCTACATTACAGTGTAAATATTGCACAGTGTGTTACTTAGCAAAGCTCTGGGGACCCTCCATGATAAGTAAACCTCCATTTCCCAAAGGCTCTAGAACTATGAGGTACTTGGCCGATTTTCTCTGAGGCATCCCACCAGCCTGTAGCAGACAGCTGGGGTGGGAGTGGGGGGGTGATGAATAAAAAATACACTGGTGGGAGTAGGAAAAACTCTTTGGAGCTACATTTACATTTTTAGGATTTGGCTAATGCTGTTATCCAACACATGCAGGTAAGATATTCAGAGTGATGCTCCAGGGTCTTTTTGAAGGCAAAGTACCCTCTGATGAACAAAAATGAACTGTTCACAGAACATAAATCCATCTTCTTCCTTTTTCTTAACTTACACAAGTGTCAACACAATCACAACACACAATGTCCACTGCAGACTGATTTAGTAACATGCATGAAATGGACAAAACATACAGAGAGATTTAAAAAGAATTAGAAGAACAGGGCAACACTGACGAGGGAAACAAGAATTTCTTTATTCGTATAACCATGTACGCCTTAACTCGATATTATCTGTCATTAGGTGACATGACAAGTTTTAAGGAGGAATGACGACATGGAGGTAGAAAAACAAAACTAATCTGTGGTTCATACACCTTTCAAACACACAAATGGTCAAAATGGGATAACCAAGTTGCATTTAGGCTTGATGCTTTGGACATGTAGAGGTCCACACTCATCAAAATTATGAGCCCCCCTATGAAAATTCATCATCTTGCTTCCCATGCTTCTACATTCCAGTTATTGTGTGTCTCTCCTTCTCCTGCTTTGTGTCCATCAACAATCCTCCTACTCAGATCTAAACTCTTGTTTTTTTTGACATGATGTTTTTACAATTGATGCATCAGATCCTTTCTGAAGAGAATATTGGGCAAATGTCCAGTTTTTACTTCAGTTCACACCCTTACCTGAAGAAAAAGGTCAGTTCCTCTGGTGGTTAATATGAAATGCTCTGTTAAACACCTGGCACTCTTTTAAACAGCAATGAAGAAAAATGTGGAAAGTTACAACATTTTCATGGAGAGGCTACAAAATTTGATCTCAACTCTATCTAGACCTCTTTGAACTTGTGTGTTTATATCTTTTCAAACCAATTGCAATCATCCTGGACGACAAGTCAAGTTTACAGCAGTGGTGTCTTTTAAAAGACTGACTGACTTGAGAGCTAAAGAAAATATGACAACTATCTACTGTAAGTAGGAATGGTTTAATATATCATCTAGATATTGATCAACACTTGCCATTTTCAGTGGGTAGACGGATCATAGAAGCTATTGTTTAATACAGTGAGGGAGATTTAAACACATACTATTTCTATTATTTTTTCTTTTTCTACACTTTTATTTGTATGAATGATACTAGCGCTACCACAAATAAAGTATGAGCTTGTTTCTTACACTCACCAGCCACTTTGTTGGGTACACCTAGCAAATACCTGGTCGGAGCCCTTTTTGCCTTCAGAACTGCCATAAATCTTTGTGGCACAGATTCAATTTGTAATTTGTATTTTTGTGCAGCGTTCCTTCCTTGCCTGAGGGGGGCGCATTTCACCCGTGTGTGTGTGTGTATGTGTGTGTGTGTTTGTGGGTGTGCTACAGGAACTGGAGGAGAATGTTTAAAAAGGACAGCTCCAAGCTTGTATTCTTGCTCGTTTTCAACAACCTGTGCTTTTGTGATTTGTGGTTTGATTTCGTGATTTTTGTGTGTTCGATTGGCTTTTTGACTTAGATTTTCAGATTTCACATTGTGTGCTTTGTCTGTTTTGACTTTGAAAATAAATCCGTACATGTAGTCGTAGTAGTAAAGTCCTGGTGGTGGTTGTTTGTGCATGTTTTCTCCTGTTTATGTTCAGGGAATTCAGGTAGGAGACCTGTATTTTCTTTGTATTTTGTTTTGTTAGTTAATCTATTAGTGTGGGATAAGATTATTTTGGCTGTGCTTGCCCTGACACTTTGTACCACAATTTGCACTAATAAGTGTATTGTTTGGACTGCACTTTTCATGAGCATTTATAGTGGGTTAGAGGGAAGGCTCACACACACACACACAATATGTTATGCACGGTAACCCCCAGGCCAGAAATAACATTTATTTTGGGGGCTCGTTTGGGAATTGTAGTTGCTACGTGATACCAATCTCCTATTCCACCACATCCCAAAGGTGCTCTGTTGGATGGGATCTAGTGACTGTGGGGGCCGCTGGAGTACACTGAACCCATTGTCATGTTGAGATAATTTGAGCTTTGTGACATGATGCATTATCCTGCTGGAAGTAGCTATCAGAAGATGGGTACACTGTGGTCATAAAGGGATGGACACAGTCAGCAACAATACGAAGGGAGGCTGTGGTGTTCAACCAATGCACAGTTGGTACCAAGCAACCCAAAGTGAGCCAAGAAAATATCATCCACAGCATTGCACCACCACCAGTCCGAACTGCTGATACAAAGGATGGAGTCATGTTGTTTACACCAAATTTTGACTCGATCATCTACGGTACTATCGAGTGCAGCAGAATTCAAAATTCATCAGACCAGAAAATGTTTTTCCAATCTTCTATTGTCAAATTTTGGTGAGCCTGAGCAAGTTGTAGCCTTTCCTTCTCCGAGTGGCACCCAATGTGGTCTTCTGTTGCTGCAACCCATCAGCTTCCAGGTTCGTGTGATCATAGATGGTTTTCTGCAAACTCACCCAAAACATCTTTCTCACCCCTTCTGATGCTCAGTTTGAACTTCAACAAGTGTCTTGACCACATCTACATTCCTAAAAAGGTATTAAGTTGCTGCCATGTGATTGGATTATTTGCTATTTTACTGTATGTTAGCAAGCAATTGAACAGGAATACAATAAAGTAACCAATGAGTGTATGAGGTCTTGTTTGCTCAGCAGGCAAAGATCAACACTTCCTGAACGACCATTGAGCTAAATCTCTTCTTCTATATACTGAGACATCTTCCCTGGACGTAAAAAAAAAAAAAAGTCAAGTCTGACCACGGTAATAGTAATTTCATTAACAACATGGCTTTAAATCTTCTCATGTGCTGTGAAAATCTATCTTATTAAATATTATGTGAAGTCCTGTTGTCCTGTATATGCCAACTTTCTACGCCTAACACAAAAACGCACTCTGACCTCTGCCAATTTAATGTTCCAGAATAAAACATTTCCTTAGACTGGTGCTGCGTTGTGAGCAGAGTGCAGAAAAACATTTAAATGGATGCGTTTTCAATATTTCGCTGCCTTTTCTGATTCCACTTTAGGTCGACATGCATTATTAAGAGCTGCATCTCTGAAAAAGTAGCTGCGCTGTGTCGAATGAATAAATTGTGATGGCAAATAGGATGTGAGTGAGAACTGGGTCAGAACGACTCAGTACAATATGACTCAGCATTATCGCTCATCTCTCCATTTCCCTCCCTCTCGCTAAATTCTCCCTCGCTCACACACGCACACACACTCCATTAAAACTTCCAAAGCTTCCATTTCCTACATTTAGATGCTCAGCGTGTAACAGCCTCTCACTCACCCTGCCGCAGCATGCTAATTGAGCCACAGCGAGGAGGATGAAAGCCGCAGTTGTAATATTTTCCCAGCATAAATCAGATTTTCCTTTTCATTCCTACATTTCTGTCCCACACAGAAGACATAAAGCAACCCTTCACCAACACGCTGTTATTCTTTTAAGCCTTGTTACACCATTATCTGTGCATTCATTTGCAGTACGTGTGGCTACAGTGGGATGGAAAACCTCTGAGGCATTAGAGCAAAATTCAACTTTTAAGGACTTTGCGGCATATTGTGGTGTGGAAGTGGAGGGCGCACTCAAAGCTCCACAGTACAACTGCAAAATGGAAGCAGCTATTTTTGGTCAATTTGGTCATTAATTTCTCCCATTAACGGATATCTATTTAAAATGACTCCACGTGGCATTTAGCTCCATTTAGGGAGGCATCTCAGGGTTTCATATCATTTCTGAGCATGTTTTAAAGGTTCACACTCAATGGGATCTACATCTGCAGAAATGGACCAAGTCTGGGAACTCAGCAAACAGAAAAACAGAATTACCTGAAAGTTTTTTTTTATCCCTTTTTAAAGGCTTTCCTTGATTGTTTTGTTTACCTTGCTTCTTACTTTGTCTATTTTGTTAACTTTCTTTTTTGGTTCATTTACTTGATTATTTTCTCAATCTTCTTGTGCTCCATCTTAATTGCTTTGTTAATTTTTTAAATATTTGTTCTTTGCTTATTTTTGTTTATTTTCTTGATTTTTTTTTGTTCATATACTGTAGCTTCTTACGTACTGTACTTTCATATGTCCACTGTTTTGTTTATTTTTCTTCATTTTCTTTATTATTTTGCTTTTTTAAATTTTTCATCTTTTGTTCTACTAAACTAAAATGTCCATCTCTAATAGATTCAATTCTATTTGTATAATCATAATGATCATCTCTAGGCACTTCACAATTTGAGGCTGAGACCTCATGACTATACAAATAGACAATCATTTACATTCACAACTATGGACAATTTAATAACCGATTAACCTAGTACATGTTTTTAGGAGGAAGCCAGATTCCACACAGAAGGGCCCCATTGGGACAGAACCCAGGACCTTCTAGCTTTGAGGCAGGAGTGCTACCCACTGCACCACCGTATCGCCGGACTGCAGTTTTGAGTGTGATTGCTCAAGGCTCTGTGGGGTCACAGGTTACACAGCTGTTCCATATCTGAACAAAATGTATACAGACTGTAAAAATTACTTTTCTATATACCACAGAAGTCATACTGAAATAGTTGAGTGTTGACAACAGCAAGATTTAATTTTTGCCACTGAGACGAGGATATGATGTTGACAGATATACTGTAGACTGTGTCCAAAATGCCCTTCTACTTTCCATCTGCTATTTGCTACCTGCTGCCCGTACAGTACTGCCTGCCGTTTTCAGCTGAAGTGTGCACTGCAGTGTGTTACATGTGCACATTAATGCAGCATAACATGGAAACAGGTACATGTCAGATGTTGGCAGATGTTTACGTGGTTTTAAAAAAGGAAAACTGGTTTATATAAATTTAATGGTTCCTACTAGTTTGTGTTTGTCCCACTTTAGCCTCAGCTGCTAAAGTGCCAGACTGGAAGAACATGCCATTTCTTACTATAAAAGAATCATCTACGTATATGAAAATATATCACACTTTACCAGTTCTATGTGTCTCACATGTAGACACTTATCTCCTCTGCAGCACATGGCTGATTTCATCTGCATTTCTTCACTTATTTCTACATATTAGTTGTGTTTAAATAGTGAAGTCCAGTCCAAATTCCCACAGCTGGATGTGATAATACACTAATTACACTGACCGTGGACCACTCAGTCAGTGTAACACTCAACTATGTCAAACTGCATCACTGGTGGCCACTTGTCACTGCTTTGCTTTGCTTCTTGACCCAACCATCTTGCTAGGCTGAGAAAGGATCTAGTGTAGCATGCTCAATTCAATTCTATTTGTGTAGCATTAATCATAATCCAAGATTATCTCTCAGCAATTCACAATTCAACACTATACAGGGAGTAAACCTAACATACTGTCCAAGAGCAAGCCAACGGCGAAGGGGAGGAGGAAAAACGTCCTTCAACCCTCCCGTTATCCTCATTTTCTGTATACACCCTGTGTCCTGCCTGTGGTGGGTCATTTTGACCTGAGGACAACAGGAGGGTTAATGGAAGAGAAATACCTCCAGCAGAACCAACGGCTCTGCGTAGTCGGTCAACTGCCTCGACTGGTAGTGGACAAAGGAGACAAAAGAAAAGAGTAGAGACACTGGACAACATCCACAGGCGCAGGACCAGCCCACAACCAGCAACCTCACATACAGAATATCTCGAGATATAGTTTATGCCAACATAAGGGTGTAAATCCCTGTATGCTTGTCTTCTCCCGTTTGATCTGCTCAGACGAGGGTTTCTGAAGAATATTGAGATGAACCGCCCCGTGAACAAGGGCTGAGTTCATCTTTCCTACCACTCACTTTCAGATTTCATTTCCTTAGAAAATCCTTCAAGACAAGCACCTGCCACCTCTTAAAATCATCAAGGGAATAATTACGGAATTTAGAACTGGCTTTATCAGTCATATTCACAAATGTAATAAAACATTTTTCCTACTGATCTGATTGCTGGCATATGTAGCAATGGCCACAACCACGCTTGGGCCCAGTGTTTATCCCATGTGACTTCTGATTCAGCTTACTTTAGGTTGCTTGTAATTCAGAGAACTACATGTACAGATTATGATTCATGAATAGCAGACACATGATTGAACGTACGCTTTTTACTCCTCTCATCTGTGCAGGTAGGTCTACACTATGATTTGAACAAACTAAATTAATTGTATATCATTTTTAAACAATGTGAAGATTCCTAGCACATCATTCGCTGTCAGTCAACCACCAGCACCTGCAGTTCTCTGTACCCTGCCTCCCATTTCTTATACAGACTCAGTCTCATAAAAACCAGAAATACTATGGCGAGAGGAGACTTAATCTTTAGAGAGACAGGCAGACAATCTGAATCTCCTTCACACTGAGCTATTGTTTTTAAGCAGCTTCAGAAAAAAAGTTTAAAATTGAATATTCTGCTTCTTACATCTCCCTTTCTCCACTGATTTTTAAAAATTATTTAATAAGTTCGTGCTGTTTCTTCTGAGTCCTGGTGGGTCCGCGGATGCATCTCTGATGGGTTGTGAAAATTTTGATTGATTAGACATTTTTTTAATATCTTTCCCCCAACTATTTCCTACAAATTTAAATCTTTACATAAGTGGATTTTCTTCACTCACCTACCTGAAAAACAAATGTAGGTCAAGACTGCAAGGTGTGTGCTACTCATCAGGGTCAGACACGTCAGTAATGTAGGGGTAGACGTATGTGTGTCACCCGCATGACCTGACGTATGTGTGTCATCCACCTGACCTCACGTATGCGTGTCATCCACATGACCTCACATATGTGTGTCATCCACCTGACCTCACGTATGTGTGTCATCCACATGACCTGACGTATGTGTGTCATCCACCTGACCTGACGTATGCGTGTCATCCACCTGACCTGACGTATGTGTGTCATCCACATGACCTGACGTATGTGTGTCATCCACCTGACCTGACGTATGTGTGTCATCCACCTGACCTCCCGCATTATCTGTGTGTTTGTTTGTTCACAGCGTAACTT